>JAKSZT010054154.1:63659-73668 GCA_026826555.1 Tolypeutes matacus | reverse complement strand
AAGCAACAAAAGAAAAAAATAGATAAATGGAACCTCCTCAAAATTAACACTTTTGTTCTTCAAAAGACTTTGTCAAGAAAGTAAAAAGGCCCCCCCCCTTTTTTTTCTTTATTTGTTTTCTTTGTTTTTCCCCTTTTTTTTAACAGTACATATTAATAAAGCATGAATCCATCCAAAAAAAAAGAAAGTAAAAAGGCAGCCTATTCAATGGGAGAAAATATTTGGAAACCAGATATCTGATAAGGGTTTGATATCCGTGTTATGTAGAGAGATCATACAACTCGATAAAACAACAAGCAACCCCATTTAAAAAAATGGGCAAAAGACTTGAATAGACATTTCTCCAAAGAGGAAATAAGAATGGCCAAAAAGCACATGAAAAAATGCTCTACATCACTAGCTATTAGGGAAATGCAGATCTAAACTAGATGAGATACCATTTCACACCATATAAAATGGCCATTATTAAAAAATAGAAAACTATAAGTGCTGGAAAGGTTGTGGAGAAATAGGAACACTCCTTCACTGTTGGTGGGAATGTAGAATGATGCAGCCTCTGTGGAAGAGCGTTTGCCAGTACCTCAAGAAGCTGAGTATATAACTGCCACATGATCCAGCAATCCCATTACTTAGGAACATATATTCAGAAGAACTGAAAGCAAGGACACGAACTGACATTTGCACACCAATGTTCATAGCAGCATTATTCACAATTGCTAAAATACGGAACCAGCACAAATGTCCATCAAGTGATGAATGGATAAACAAAATGTAGTATATACATACTACTCTTTAAATGTGAGAAGTACCAGACTTGATCAGAGCCTTGTCTTGTCTCCATTCTTCGTGTCTCGTCTCCGTCATTCCCACTCCCTCTTTCAGGTTTTGGTTCGACTGACCCACGGGCCGGGTCAAGTGGCACCCAAACAGGGACCTGAACACGAGGGATCCAGTGAGGAACACCGATTGAGGAGCCGGCAAGAACCTGAGAAGTTAGAGGATGCTGAGGGGGAACCTGCCTCGCAGCCACGGCCTCAGAAACGAAGCAGCATGGAAAGCCATATCTACAAATCTGGGCGGCGTGCTGTCTTTTGTCCACCTCCCATGGGGGCATGGGACCCCCCGTTTCCTCTGATACTTTGTTAGAGAAGCTCTATGGGAAACCTTGCGAATGTCGTGGGGGTTACACAGCCACTCCTGGGACATATACCCGAGCAGTACAATGCGGCGCAGCAACTGCCTATCTACAGGCTGTGCCAATCAATTCCGGAGGACTTGAGCAGCTATGGGTATGTATAAATCATCCAAAGGCAATCCCCTCTAAAAATGGCAGACCGGGGAGTTGCCCCTGTACCACCTTTCCACAGACCATGCACAGCACTTGTTATAGTGAGTTCCAGACTTGTACCGGACCGGACAATAAAACATATTTTACTGCCATTTTAATCAAGAATTCTCCTGGCAGTTTTGGAGGAGATTGGGACACCACCCCGGGGACTACTTACCCTAAGCTTGCCCAAGCCTCCTGTGTAGGCCGGGTAGGGAAACCGGTCTGCTGGAACCAAAAACCTCCTGTGCATTTGTCAGACGGGGGAGGCCCACAGGACCAGGTCCGACAGATTTCCATTCAAAATAGAGTGGAAGAATTAAAAAAAAAACCTATATCCTCAAATTGGCTATCACCCCCTGGCCTTACCTAAAACTGAGAACCTAGATATAGACGCTCAAACTTTTGATATTCTTAAAGCCACTTTCAAACTGCTTAATGAATCAGTGCCTAACCTCGCTCAAGACTGCTGGCTGTGCTTACGATTGAGAGCTCCTATGCCATCAGCTATACCAGCCCTCAATGATACTTATTATCCTTATCACAATCGCAGCTCCCATAATGATTCTTGCACCCTTATCCCACCAGTTGCAGTGCAACCAATGTTTTTGAATAGTTCTCTGTCTGTTCTCCCAGTCGCTTAACAATAGTGATGAAGTCGATTTGGGGCTGTTCCAATTCGCTCAATGTAACACAATAATTAATATATCAGATGCTCTCTGCGCAAGCCAAAGCTCCATGTTCGTTTGCGGCAATAATCTCGCCTATTCCCTCTTACCTACTAATTGGACAGGGTTATGTACTCTGGCCACCCTCCTCCCCGACATAGATATTATTCCGGGAGAGGAGCCCGTGCCAATTCCTAGGTTAGGCTTCATAGCTGGCCGCCATAAAAGGGCCGTACAGTTTATCCCACTTCTGGCTACCTTAGGTATAACCGGAGCCTTAGCCACAGGATCAGTTTAGGATTCTCTATCACTCAATATAAAAGTTTATCTAAACAACTAATTGAAGATGTTCAGGCCTTGTCAGGTACTATTCAATATATCCAGGTCAATTAGACTCCTTGGCCGAGGTAGTCTTACAAAATAGGAGAGGGTTAGACTTATTAACAGCTGAACACGGGGGGATATGTTTAGCTTTACAGGAATGATGCTGCTTTTATGCCAATAAATCTGGCATTGTCCGGGACAAAATCAAAATGCTGCAAGAAGACCTAGAAAAAAGAAGAAAAGAATTAGCCGACAACCCCTTATGGAGTGGGCTTAATGGGATGCTACCCTATCTACTCCCCATCTTGGGACTGTGCTTGGCTTATTAATACTCCTATCGCTAGGACCGTTTCTCTTTAACAAACTCATGGCCTTTTTGAAACAACAACTGGATGCTATAAGAATGCAGCCCATCCAGGTCCATTATCATCGACTGGACATGGCCGATCGTGAAGCTTAAAAAACTTCACCAAAATGTCTTGGTGCACTGGACTGGCTAGCCAATGACGGGCAACTGGGCATCTCACATCGGCAAAAATAACCACCTAAGACAGAGACGTGGCCTTTGCTGCCTCGATTCTTGATGACGGGTAAGGTAAACACCGTGCATGTTTGGACGCTGCCTTTCTATAGCTCGCCCTGACCGAAGACAGGCACAGTCCCCTCAAGACGGGTCACCTTGTCAGTCATCCACTTCTTTGAAATAAAATAAAGAAGGGGAACCTGTGGGAAGCTGCCCCTGGCACCGGTATTATTACGGCCATCTTGTATGCTAACGCCATTTTTTGCAACTATTTCCTATTTCAAGTTCTGTATTTCTTCTTTATGCTGCCAGTACTGGGCTGCGGTTTCCCGCCAGAGGTTTCCTGCCGGAAGTGGGCGTGCCCAATCAGGGGACTCCACGATAGTAGGAGCAACCAATCAGGAGGCTTCCTGATTCATCATATATACCCACAACCTAACCTCAATAAACGAGACTTGATCAGAAAAAAAAAAAAAAAAATGAAACAAAACAAACAAACAAAAAAATAAATGCGAGAATTGTGACTCTTGCCTTATAATAAAATTAGTTTCTAAAGAAAATAAATAATGATAGCTCCTTTTGGAAAGAGTATGCCTTTTCCTATTTGCCACGGTGCCCCTATCCCTTACATTGTATTTTGTCACACCTGGCCCACTTCTTCTTGGGGTAATCTGAGTTTGAGACTTCTATACTAACTTCTCCATGTTTTAGGAAATTTTTAGATATTTTCTACTTGCACTTTTAAGAGAGCAATGGACAGAGTAGTGATCCTTGACCTCAGGAGAGATGTTTCTCCCCTGTGAAGCAGATTACCTCATTGATCGAAATTGCAGTCCCGCTTTTATCACTCCATATTCTAATTCAGTGGTCTCCCATATGGGTGTGCTTGCCCACGGGGTACATAGAACAGTCCACTAGGTGCGGTACTATGTATTAGAACTTTTATTCGTGCTAATTTTTATAGGAAACACAAAGAAAAACATTAATTAATAGTTAATACATGGACCATTGTCAAGTGGTCATGTGCTGAATTCAGGATATGAAAGGTGTCCAGAGAAAGCATGGGAATATTCCACAGCACAGTGGAAGCCACGTGACATCCTCATTCATTCGGTCCTTACCAGTGTATTGTGACCCAATGTTTGTTTACATATGCCCAACTGAGTAGCTTTACAGATATCATTTGGTTTTAATTAAGTGAACACTCACAAAAAAGACAAGTAGTTAAAAAAGAAAAAATACCTGTAAAGAAACAAGTAATGACTCCACACTGGCAAAGCAGACACTTGCCCTACTCCTAGCAGTATAAATCCTTTGTTATCCATATCACAAAGCAAAAATGCCAATCGAAACAAAGCTGAGGAAGGAGTGAGTTTGGGGAACAAAACTATAAAGACTGAGATGTACATGAGCTCTCAAAAAGCTCTCAAAAGGAGGACAGCTAGATCTACCAGTCTGGGGGTTAGAGAACTCCCCACTGGAAGTGCATTAACATGGCACCATCAGCATGCAGATGGTATTTAAAGACATGACCTTCAAACCTTTTTGGCCACAGCCCATAAGAAATCCATTTCACGGAGCAACCCAAACACAAATATATCTGATAAAAAGTTTCATGAACCAATGCTTACCCTTCTTATATGGGATATACCCTGTTACTTTCCATTCTAGTCTACTTGGGTTTTTTTAATGCTGCATCTCAGCCCATTAAATTGATTTCACAATCCACTGTTTAAAAATTATTGCCTCAGAGAGTGTAAATAGAGAAGAATCTCTAAGCCTTGAGCTCTGGGGGTCTCTGGCATTTAGAGAGGGGAGAATAAAAGGATCCAAGAGAAAACTGAGATAAAATGGTAGGCAGGAGGAAAAGGAAGAGAGTGAGGATCCCGAAGTCATGTCAAGGGAGGAGAAAGAGAGGGCAACTGAATCAAATGCTGAGAGAGTCATACGATGAGGCCTGAGAATGCTGAGAACAATGACTGGATCTGACAGGGTGGGGATCTTGGCAGAGTAGCTGCACTGGAGTAGTGAGAATAAAAGAGCCTGATGAGAGTAGAGCAGGAGGTGAGAAAGTAGAGATAGTAAGTAAAGGTAATAACTCTTTCAAGGGTTGCTAAAAAAGAGCACAGAAAAAAATGAAGCAGTAGTTGGAAGGGTCTGTGGACTCAAAGGAAGGTTTTTAAAGGCATGGGATAGTATTACATATTTGTATAATGATAGAAAAATTCAGTAAAGAGGGAAAAATCGATGCTAACAAGAAAGTGTATAACTTAGACACTGTGTTGAACAAGGGCAGGGGCAGTTTTTCCTCGTAACAAGAAGTAAAGCAGAGTACAGGTATATGAAAGTAGGTAGGTAGGTAGACCTGGTGTTATTAAAGGTGAAGAAATGCTCTCCTGACAGCTTCTCTTTTCATAGTACAAAAAGAAGTAAAATTAACAGATAAGAGTGAGGAGAAGGGATGGGATGCTAGAAATCTGAGGAGAAGGAAGTTGTGAAACTGCTGCTTCAGTGTGGGAGCAAGCACAGGCTAGGGAAATGGAGCAGAGCTGCTGGAGGTGCTGAGGCCCACCTGAGGTCTATGGCCACATATTTAAAGTGAGACCAGTCATCATGGCAACACATTTTCTCCAGCCATATGGGACTATGTTAAGAATAAGCAAAAAATCAGAATAACCAGGGTTGGGGTTTTTCCAGAGTACTGGGGAGGGAAGAGCAAGGGAGGTGGTTGGGGGTATATAAATAGAGTGATTATAGCAATGGACCATGGAATCAAAGCTGGTTAAGAATTAATCTAAACAACATTTTAAATACATTTTTATTTACTAATAGTTTTTTTAAAAAAAAAGCTTTGCTTTCGATAATTTTTTTTTTTTTTTTATTAACAGTCTTCTAGAGGCTTAGTTTCCAAATGTCTTGCCAACTGTGATGTTCCCCCAGATCAGTAAATGTCCTCACCATTCACCCCATTACACAAGCCTCAAGTTTGGCGCTATCCTTGACTCCTCTCTTGCACGTCCAGTACAACAGCAAAAACGGCTGGTTCTTCTTTAAAGACAGACTCTAAACTCAACTCCTCCTCCTCACCACCTTTCCCCTACTACTCTGGAGTTGTCCTGCTTGGCTTATTCCACTGTTGATCCCCTATTTATTTTCCTCTCAGATGCCAAAGAACTCCAAAACTGTAAATCAGAACATGCCCTTGCTCTCAACCATCCAATAACTCTTGGTTATATTTAGAAGAAAATCCAAGTCCTGACCATGGCCCACAAGGCCCCATGTGATCCAGTTCCTAGTTACCTCTCCAACTGCACTCACCCCCACTCTGCCCTGCTTGTGGCGCTCCAGCCATTTCAGCCTCTCTCACATTCCTCAGTCTCGCCGTACATTTTCATCTTGGGACTTTTTTACTTGCCATTTCCTGCAACACGCTCCTCCTCAATTATTCCTATGATCTGCTCCCTGACTGCATTTAGCTCTCTGCTCAAATATCAACTCCTCATGGGGGACTTCCCTGACATCTCATCTATTATAACATTAACAATCAACCTCTCTATCTCCTCATCCTGCTTTATTTTTCATCAAAGCATTAATCACTACCTAATATTATATATATACTTTTTGGTCTCCCCCACTAGAATGTAAACTCCAGATGGGATTTTCTGTTTTGTTCACCATTGTGTCCCAGGTACCTAGAATAGTCCCTTTTAAATTTAGTAAGCATTCAATAAATAGTTACTGAATAAATGGATGCTTTTATAGCATCTTTTTTTTTTTTTTTCTTCTTCAGGTACTGATTAGGGCTGGGGATTGAACCTGGGAAGCTGGTGTCCAACCACTGAGTTACACCAGCTCCCTAGCATCTATTTTTGTATACATGTTTTAATATATATTTGTACAATAATACATATTTACATAATATATAAATAAAAATATATTGGGGTATATGCTCATTGTTTACTGAAAGGGCACACAATTAGGAGAAAAAAAAATAAAAACTTGGCAATCACAGTTCTAATCAGTGAACAAACCAGCACACATTCCTTGAGCACAGTATCACAGGGAGACTGTCACTCCCTCCCTTGGTCATATCTATTTGCTCCTCCCAAGAAATGAAAACTTCCTACGTGGGCTTTAACCAATTCTTCTTCCCCTTGCCCTTATGTTCCTCTGGAATTTAAAATACCAGATTTGCTAGAAATGAATGGACTGTTTGTTCCAATACAAAGAAGAGTTGAATACTTACTGGTCCTACGCAATTGAGAACAACTGTTGCCTGTTTAGCCATTTCATCAAGTGAGGCTGGATTAGTGATATCGCAAATTATTATTCCAACTTCAGACGACAGTGTTGGTCTTCCTAAAATAAGAAGTAATTTTAAGCAAATCCTAGTACAATATTAATCTTCCACATCTTTTTATAGTAGTCAGTAACAGCAAATTGCAAATTTACTAAATATACTGAAAGCAAATTCTCAAACAAAAGAAAAACTGTTCATAACCAGTTCATATAAAAGAAAAGGCTAGAAGGATAATGGAATACTTAGTGTTACTTAAAAAAAAAAAAAAGCTAACTTAAAAAAATATATACCTAACAACATGTAAATGATACCCGTGTGTAACATGACAATTTTAAAATCAAGTTTAGATGTCGAGTAGATGATCGTCCCAAATTCCTCATTCCTCTTGTCAAGAGATTTGTATGATAAAAATAATTTCTCAATCAAGTGCCAAACAATTTACATACGATCCCATTATGGAGAGGGTGGAGTGACATGAACATGGTGAGAACTAAAGAGGACTCTGAGTCGAAAAGCAGTCTGGAGTCAACTGCTGAATCAATAGAGCAGGGCAGGTTTCAGAGAGGCAAGGTGTGTTGCCAACAACTTAATTTGAGCTTTACAAATGGTAGGTAATTAGAATGTACTTGTACAGTCTTGCTAAACAGAAAAATGGAATATGAATATGTTTTAATAGTAAAATTATATTTTCAGAAGAGTCAAAAAAGACTAAAACTCTTTGGTCAAGATTCTGTGTGCTACAGGACAGTCAAGCCTATATGGTATCTTTCCTACATAAGCACCAACAAAATAGGTTCTATATTCCCGCCCTAGGCAGGGCTTTGTGTAGATTTCCAAGGGAGCAAGATGAAGATTAAGCAAAGAAAGTTATCCCAGAATTCTAACAGGTCTTATTTGTCTGTATGAGGGAAGTATAAAGGAGAGAATGGCCAAATTTAAAGACTTTGTCCTAAATTAGATGCCTCCCCCGACTAGAATTTAAGCTCCAGGAGGGCAGGGGGTGTCTGTTCCACATCTGTATCCCCAGCGCTTAGAACGGGCCTGGCAGAGAAAGGACCCAAAAAGTCAAAGTCCAAACCAGAAGTACAGACCTTCTAAATGATGACTAAGGTAGCTGGGGAATTACTGTTTAGCAAACAAGCTAAAAACAACGTTATAAATAAATCTCGTGACGCTTTCACAATCGCCTTGCTCTCCCACTCCCCAATCGCAAGGCACTGGGAGAGGACACTCTTGAAGAAACCAATACCCTACTTTCCTGCCCGACGAAATACCAAGAAAGCTGCAGGCGCCGGGGCAGAGAAAAGAAAGTATTTCTCACAGAGACGCTGCGGAGGGCTGCGGGACTTGGCGGGCTAGGCGAGGAATTCAAAAGGGGGCGAGGAAAGAAATGTGAAAACGCTCAGCCCAGGAGGGGAGCAATGCCCGGACAGCCTGAGCCGCAGCGCCGCTGCGCCTCCTCAAGCACCGCTCGGGGCAAGGATGGAGCGCCCCGCGCCCCGCGCCGCCCTCACCCAGCTTCAGGGCGACCTTCTCCAGCACTCGCTGCAGCTTCTCCCGGGAACGGCCCGCCACGGCCCAGCGCAGGCGGGAGCTCCGCTCTGGGACCACCTGCTCCCGGGCCACCTCTTCGGTCACGAACTGGCCGGTGAAGCCCGAGGCGCCGAACACCACCAGCTGGAAAGGCCGCTGCGCGGTCGCCATGGCGAGTCCACAGCCAGCCCGGAGCGCGGCGACGGAGCCCGCGGCGCGTGCGCCTCAGCCGGCGGCCCCAGGACACCGCGCCAACCGCCGGCGCCGCCGACCAGACGCTCGCTGCGGCCACCGCGCCCGCGCCAGGGCCACGCCCACGCCACGCCCAGGCGAGGCCACGCCCAGGCCGCGGCTGTTCCCGCAGGCGGTCGGCGACCTCGCTGGTTGTTCTCGTCCCGCGAGAGCTTGCCGGCGCCAAGCGAGAGGGGAAGACCCCGGCTGGTGAGGGCTCCGCCCACGCCCGCAGGGGATTTTCTTAGCGCCCACTGGGCACTCGGGCCGAGGGAAGCCCGGGGCGAGGTGGGGGGTGCTGGCGGTCTCGGGGACCGTCCCCCGGCCGCAGCGCTCCCTGCTGCAAACCCCTCCCTCCACCCCGGTGATCGCCCACCCTCTGGGACGCCCGACTGCGTGGCCCGTGAAGCAGTTGTTCGTGTGAAGCTCCTCCTTTAGGATGTCCAGGAGAAAATAACGCCTGGAGCTGTGGAAGGCAATTCAGGAACTCCTCAGAATGCCGCCCACCAGCACCACCAAAAGTTTCCGAGCAACGTTACTCATATAGTATTCAAAAGCATTTTCATGTAAATAAATGAATAAGTGAATACCTCTATAAGAGGAGACGCATCTCCCGTGTAGAATTCCAAGTAAGGTATAGTTACTCCTCCCTCGAGCAGGCAAAACTCAGCTCTCTCCTCCTCAAGTTAGGCTGGGGCTTGGTGACTGCATAGTAGACTATGAAAATAGGTGGGGGAGACGTAACAGTGGAGAAGCTTGCGAATACCCCTTCCGCCAAATCAGCAAGATCAGCGTCATCAGTGTAAGTCAGGAGCTTGTAGCCTGATTTGATGTCATGAAAATGACACCTCACCTTTGTGGTCTTCCTCTCCCCAAACCCCAGGTTAACCAGGAGGAACATTCCACAAAATATCTGACTAGCACTAATCAAAACTCAAGGCGATCAAAAAGAAGGAAAGCCTGAGAAACTCTCACAGACTAGAGGAGGCTAAAGACAACAACTAAATGGAATGTGGTATCCCCAGATAACCCTGGGACTGAGAAAGGATGTTAGAGAAAAACTAGTGAAATTAGAATGAACTATGGCATTTAGTTAACAGTTA
>JAKSZT010054154.1:51755-63649 GCA_026826555.1 Tolypeutes matacus | reverse complement strand
AAAAACTAGTGAAATTAGAATGAACTATGGCATTTAGTTAACAGTTATGTAGCGTCATAAGACGCTAACAACAGGGAAACAGGATGAGATAGTATTAATATAAGGAAACATTCAGTACTATCTTTTCAACTTTTCTGTAAATCTAAAACTATTCTAAGATTTAAATTTTTAATTAAAAAAAAAATCTGAGAGATACATACTAATCAGAAAGTCAAATGCCAAAGACAAAGAGAAGAATTCTGAAAGCAGAAAGAGAAAAGTGATACATAACATACAAGGTATACCCAAAAAGATTAAGTGCCAATTACTCATCAGAAACCATGGAGGCAAGAAGGCTGTGGTATGGTGTATTTAAGATACTGAAAGGGGAAAAACTGCCAGCCAAAAATTTTATATCTGGCAAGATTGTCTTTCAAAAATGAGGGCAAGTTTAGAATATTCACAGATAAACAGAAGCGGAGAGAATTTGTAACAAAGAGACTAGCTTTGCAGGAAATAGTAAAGGGAGTGCTACAGACTGAAAAGAAAAGACAGGAGAGAGAGGATTAGAAGAGAGTTTAGAAGTGAAGATTGTATCAGTAAAAGTAACTAAAAGTCTCAAAAGAGTGGTGAAAATAAAATATGACAGACAAAACCCAAAGGGTGAAAGAAGAACTGCCTTTATAGTAATACCATTGAATGTTAATGGATTAAACTCCCCAATCAAAAGACACAGACTGGAGGAATGGATAAGAAAATATGAGCCATCTATATGCTGTCTACCAAGAGGCTCACCTTAAATCCAAGGATACCAATAGATTGAAAGTGAAAGGCTGGAAAAAGATATTCCACCAATGAAGTAACCAAAAGAAAGCTGGAGTAGCTATACTTATATTGGATGAATAAACTAAAAGCAAAACTGTTATGAAAGACAAGGAAGGACATTATATATTAATAAAAGGGGCAATTCACCAGGAAGAAATAACAATCATAACTATATATGCACCTAACCAAGATGCCCCAAGATACATGAGGCATACACTGGCAAAACTGAGGGGAGAAATAGATGTCCCACAATTGTTGTAATTCAGTGTGGAGGTAGACGGTGCTGGGAATGATCCAAAGAAAGTTTGGGATCAGGGGACCTCACTCTATGTGGAATGCAGGCAAGTTTATTTAGGCTGAAGCTCCTTTTTATACTACAAAACTGATAACAAAAGTAGGGCGTCTTTCACTAGTTCCTCAGCTCGGTATGTGAGAGCACTGCCTGTTTCTGTGTTCCCAGACATTCTTTCTTGGGAATTCAGACAATAACATCTTAGTAGTGTGTTCATTCCCCTCTGCCTCCTCCCAATGATGTCTGCAGTATGCAGTTGTCCTTGGAGACATTTACTAATGTTTCTCTGCCAGCAAGCATGCTTTTTAAATGCTTAACCCTTTAGGTTCTGGCTCTCAGCATCTTTTCCAACAATTCCCCCTTTTTTGTTTTTTTGTCCAGGGTGACTGTGCCTGTCTTAGGTTGCCCTCCTCTGAAGGTCTTACCCATCACTGGCCACCAGCGAAGCTCCATGGACAGGGGTCTTGAGAGTCAAGGGATTTAAGCGGAATCAAGTGATTGGCATGGCTGGCCTTTTCAGCCCTATCAGTGCGGGACAGCAGGGCCTTGCGAATGCTCCTGATACAGGTGAGAGCAGCAGAGCACCAATGACCACCACACCGAAGTCAGCAAGTAAGAGGCTGATTTCCACCAATGTAGGGGGTTTACTTTATTTCATTGATCTGTCACTGATTGCCAAAATTTGCTACCTGGAAACGTAGTAAGTTGATTCTGAGACATGCTCAAAATCCTTTTTTGCAAATCTGTTGTTTCTATAGATAAATTTGTGTGGTGACCTATTAAAGGATTTTTTATTTTTTCCCATTCATAATGGGAATCATTGTATGGGAGAGGAGTGATACAAACAGCACTTTCATTCCAATCACACTTCAAACCTCGTTTTAAATTCAGATTATATACCTGATCTCCCATTTGTGTAACAGCCATCTCTAAGTCATTAAGCCTATTATTCATTTGCCCATCAATATATGCTTGACTATGCCATAGCTCACTAGCATTTTTATGCCAATTTCTAACATATTCTCATGTAGGGTAGTTTTTGCCACAGCAGCTGTTGTAATAATTCCTATAAGCCCTAATACAGCAGCTATAATTAATCCAATTAAACATTTGGTTCTTTTTAAATAATGATTTAGAAAATGCTAAAGAATTTGGCTCTCTTGGGAAGCGGCTGTGGCTCAATCAGTAGGGCTCCCGTTTACCATGTGGGAGGCCCCGGGTTCGGTTCCCGGGGCCTCCTGGTGAAGGCAAGCCCGCCCGCACGGCGTGGTTGGCTGACCCAGCGAGCACAAGCAGCAAGAGGGCGATAAATGAATAAATAAATAAAATCTTTAAAAAATAATAATAATAATAATTTGGCTCTCAGGGGAAGACTGCCAGCAGCGATTCATACGAACTGGAAGCCATATTCCACGATGCCATTGTCCTATTAGAACCACAGTAGAACTCTCCTGTAAAACAGTTTCTGATACACAAGTGTAAAGGGAGCAATTGCTGCAGAAAAACCATGTTTGATTAATGCTCACTGTTCCAACTATAAAAACAATGGGATCCCGTACACATACTTTAAGAAATTAAGTGGATTTTCTTTTTAAACTGGTAATATCAGTTTTACTGCCTTGCCATTCAAAAATTGGGCTAGTTCCCAAAAATAATTTCCACAAATAATTTTTAGTTTTGTTAAGTTTAGTGTCCCATAGTTGTGGGATAAATTTTCCCTGATGAGTCCAATTTAGTGACGTATTTATACTTATGACGTTCCCAAAATTCCAAAAATAATGAGAGCTTTCGATAGTTGTTTTTGTTGAGTTACTAATTTTTCGATTTATGGCTGTGTTTACCTTAGGTTTCGGTATCCCTATAAGGGCCCAAGTCTTTACAATTCTGTAGGAATTATTAGAGAGCACAGCCTCAGATGAAACAGGGCGTGTGTGCCATTTGTCACTTTGTACTATGACTTGGGGGCTGTGTACATGGATCCATGGATCCTATGCAGATAGGTCATTCAAGAAAAGGCAAGGTTAAATTTTCAATAAATTTCCCTTCCTCCTCAGGTTTTAGAGGAAGGCAAGGATCAACGGGCCCAGGAAAATGAAAAGACTGATTAATATGAACAGGGTAGGATTTGTCCCCTCAAGTCAACAATTCTAAAAGAGGCAAATCAGTAATATAAGCCCAATATGTATAATTATGTGGAGGTGCACTACTTACTGCTGTGGTTGTCAAGGTGAGCGTAGCAAGGAATAGCTGTGTTAGAGGGACATTCTGCCTTTTAGAAGTTGCCATCTTTTCTGCTGCTTGTGTCAGCGTCTTCAGCTTGTTCATGTCTAGGTTTCAGACATCTGGACGGGACCCAAAGCTGCTCTCCTTTATCTGTAATGATAAGAGCAAATCCTCGACCCTTAATCCTAACTTAACTTCTGCCCGTTCCCATTGATTATTATCTTTACGCTTTCAATAAACCAGTTGTCCAATATTTGTTTCTGTATTGTTACCTGATTTTTGCCAGAAATGCTCTGCTGCTGATGTATCTGATTCTGACCTTTGGCTTAGAAAATTCATTGTAAATAATGCTTGATATAACTGTTCTCGCACCTCACCATTTCCCCCTTTTTTGTTTTTGTAGCATTTATAAATAGAGGTTTAACTGTTAATTTTTTATGATAAGTATACATACATTCACATGCTTACTAAATCAGGAGATACACTGATATACTTGGTTTATTTTTGGCTAGAGTCTTGGATAGGTATAAGATAAATGTTAATATGTATATTTAGTTTAATAAGCTTATACTGACAATTAGAGTGAGAAACATAAATAATATAACTAATTAAAAGATTAAGGCAATATTGAACAAAGTGACAGAATGACAGACAAATAGAGCAGTCATATATATATATATATACTTACCAATATTTAGCTTTTAGCTGGGAAGTGTTGAAGTAGCAACTGATACTAGAGTTTTGGTTGACTGTGTTTAGGATTAATGAATTTGATGCTATATATGCCAACTTGTGAGTATTTTGCTAATTCCCAAGGAAAGGGCCAGCCTCCGCAGGAAGGAACACAACACTCCCTTGGCAGTACATTTTAAGGTTTATGCATCAGTCCCGGGGAGAGTGGCCAGCTCCCCCAGGGAGGAATGCAACACCCGTTGAAATGCACTTTATCTTTTTTAATTTGTTACAAAACTTCCTTGATGTGCTTACTATTTTAATTTCCAATATTTTTCCTGAAATGTGAAAAGTGTTAACTAGCAAGGCATTGGTTTGTTGATTAACAAAGTTTTCTGTATGATGCTTTACTTTTAAGCTTGAACAATACTTGCCAGACTTGTTTTTTAATACATTTGGTTTCAGGACTGTCGAAACTCAAAACAAGAGATTTACATATACATTTAATAAAACACATTTATATGTAATATACAAGTTATTAAATTACTTAAGTATGCAATGTATTGTATTAAAGTTTTGATTAGTATTTAAGTATATTATACATAATTCATAACTATAGTAGATTATATAACAACAGACATCCAATGAATAAACTTTTATTTCTTAAGCATTTAAGATTCTTAGTAGCATGATTAGAATGACCTCAATTTCTTTTTTATTTTGTGTAGTTTGAGGCATAGGTAAAAACAAATTAGTATTTCCTATTTGGGCTGTGGGGTAATACATTAACTTTTTTTTTTTTTTTTTTTTTTTTTTTAAGTATCACCCATAAGTTACATTTATTGTAATATTCTGTCACCACATATTTGACAATTTGTAAATGAACATATTACATTAACTTTTAATTTTAATATATTCATTGGTTTTGTTATTAACATTATAATTAGAATTGGGGCTGTTGCTTACAGTGTTGAATATAAACTTAATTTATTGTTGGCTATTTTACAGGAAGGGGAATGTGGGCTGGCTTGACTTGTTTAAGAAAATATTAAAGAAAGCTTTAGCAAGTTTTTTAAAACAAAGTGATAGTGACATAACTGGATATTAATTTTTTGCAACAAAATAGCAATGTTTGGGACCACTTGCATGCTGCAGGGGTGTTATTTTATTTTACTATGTTTTACTGTTATGCACTACCCTGGCAGCCTTTAATGGCTGCTTTCTTTTTGTAGTTATAACTAAAAATTATGATTAATAACACTGTATTTTATTTAATATTATATTGAAACATTATTATATTTTCAGGAATTTTATACACTTTTAAAGTATTCATATGAACTTTTTATTCATTTAACTGTTATAAAATTAGAAAATTTCTTTTAATTATACAACAGTTTTAAATCATTCAACTTATATCACATGAACTTAACTATTTTTAGTATTTCACCTTTTTCTAGGTAAAAGACTAAATCATTTGTAACAGTTTGAAAATAAAAGCTACTTTTCAGGATTTGACTTTGAGAA
Source organism: Tolypeutes matacus (assembly GCA_026826555.1). Classification (NCBI taxonomy): domain Eukaryota; kingdom Metazoa; phylum Chordata; class Mammalia; order Cingulata; family Chlamyphoridae; genus Tolypeutes; species Tolypeutes matacus. Next base: position 58,134 of record JAKSZT010054154.1, on the reverse strand, counting down.
AGCAGTTTCGAACACTGTGTTCTTTTTAAAAGATAAGACCTGTTTCTCCATGGAAATGATAAGGTTAAAGTACAAGAAGCTATTTTGATAAAACAGACTTTCTTTATTGCATACTGATTATTTAAGAGAAAAACTTTGTAAACTTTTACTAAAACAGACTACTGACTTGAGAAACTTTGAGAAAGAATAAAACTTCAACTTTATATTGTTATATTGTTTGACATTAAAGCTTTTAAATTTTTATAGATAGACTGCTTAAATTTTACTTAGCTTTGACCACAAAAATTCCTTTCTCACAAGTCTTTTGTATTTTTATATTTATTCAGGTTTTGTCCCACATTTTACTTTGTTTTAATAACTAGTTATTTTATCTTAGGATAAAATTACTTTCTTTTCTTTAATAATAAAAGCACATTCTATATACCCTCCATACTTAAGTTACCACAATGATTTTGGAAACTATTTCCAAGCAAACTTCTGAAAACATATAATTACCATCAATATTAATAAAACTTGTTAGAATTATGATTTAATTTGAGTATAACTATTTTTATTATTTTAAACTAATATCTATATTTATTTATTAATATAAGTGCTTATTTAATTTTTGGCCATTTAAATAGAGCTCTTATAATAATCTTCATTTATCAATGTAATATTACCATCCAGAGGTATCAAAATATACACTGACACTGAACAAACAGACAAATACAAAAAGAATTATGACACAGTAACAGAAACATAAAGCTTATTAATCTGACCCGTAATTTTCATTCCTCTGGTATGGCTGTCTTCAAGCCCGCCATAATTTCACAGTTTTTATTTTACTGTTTTTAAGATTTTTTCTGGAATCTGTGTTACCTGTAATATATAAGCTTGTTCTTTGAAACACTTTTGTTCGTAATCAGCAACCAGCCAGGACAACTTAAACAGCATAAATACAGTTAAGCTCTAATTTAGCAGTTTATACAGATATTTAAGATGTATATTTTGGATTACTACTCTTTAGAAGTACACTTAGGCTTGAAGTTCAGATTTCTGGGATAGGCCCTTTAATTCCTGTTCCTATTTTGGTATATTTAGTGAAGGAGTAATAAACTTGGTTTCGGCTGAGGAAGGATCGACAGCTGCACTGCTTTTGGTAACTGCCTTAAGTTCTGTTACAGGCTGGAATGAGCTGCTCTGTTACTGACTGGGTAAATTTGAGCAAGGCTGGGAAATGTGCTCATATTGTTTGTCTGAGGGCCTTGAGCAAGGCCCGCTTGGAAGTTTCCCGACTTGTTGGTATTGATTTATTATTTCCGTTAAATGGAGCTCTTACACTAGTTTTGGCTCGGCAGTCTTTTTCATATGACCTGGTTTCCCATATTTAAAGCCATTTAAATTATTAATCACAGGACTATGTCCCTTTAGAGCAGCTGCAAGAAGGGCCATGTTATATGTATTGACCCAGTGTCTTGGCATGCCCTTATATAATCCTGTAAAGTACCTCCATTTGCCTTTATCGGACAGAAAGCCTTTTTACACTCACTGTCAGCATTATCAAAAGTCAACATTAGAATAAGCATTTCTTTAAGATCAGATTGAGTTACTGTCTTGTTGACTACATCTGCCAGCCTTGCTACAAATTCAGCATAGGGTTCAGTGTTTCCTTGAACAATTTTTGAAAATGCTTGTACAGCCTGTCTAGGGGTGGAGATTCGTCCCCAGGCAGCTGGGAAGCACAATCGAACTTGTACAATGGCAACATCATCATATTGAGCTTGGCAAGGAACCCCAGCCCATTGACTTATTCCTAATATTTGTTCAGCAGAAATAGGCACTGGTGGATTTTGCTGTTGATTTCATTGTGCTACAACACTAGCTTCATCAGCCCACCAAGTTTTTTTTTTTTTTTTTTTTTTAAAGATTTTATTTATTTATTCATTTATCCCCCCTTGCTGCTTGTGCTCGCTGGGTCAGCCAACCACGCCGTGCGGGCGGGCCTGCCCTCACCAGGAGGCCCCGGGAACCGAACCCGGGGCCTCCCACATGGCAAACGGGAACCCTACTGATTGAGCCACAGCCGCCTCCCCCACCAAGTTTTAAATTGTAAAAATTCTGCTGAATTAAGAACAGCTTGAACTAACAAACCCTAGTCCCAGGGTATTAATCTGTTTGCTTGTGACATTTCTTGCACCAATTCTTGAGTATAAGGAGAATATACACCATATTGAGTGCATGCTGGTTTTAATTTTTTGATAGTTTTAAAAGGAATAGGAGCGTGCTCATACTGTACACCCCCTTGGGGATTGTTAGCATCTGCTGGAATTTGAGTTACTATTACTGGAAAAGTAAAAAAATATTGCATAGCCTCTGAATTTCCTTCTCTACTTCCCTGTGCTATACTTTTCATAATTGAAGAGGATGGTGCTGGCACGAAAACAGAAACTTTTGGAGGGTCATCAAATGTTGTAAAGAATGGATCAGTAGATACCTTAGGAGACGCAGACGCTGGTTCAAAAGACAATAAATCGTCTTTTGGAGCGGACGGCTTAACGATCACTGGAAAGTTCCATAAACTCCCTTTTTCTTTTTTTCTTTTTATTAGACATGAGTTTATCTGTTTTTGCCTGTTCATTAATTTTTTCATATATATTTTCATGAAAATCATCATTAGCTTGTTTTGCTACAGTGTTAGCAATAGCAGTATCCATTTTAATATCTTCATTTTCATCTGACTGTAATGGTTCAAGAGCAACAGAAATAAGACTATACTAAGACCATACATAACAATGTTTCTGTACAAGAGAAAAGAGTTCTAGTAACTCTAGGGTCGTCACAAATACCCCTGTATTCTTTAAGAGGGTCTTTAAAACTTGGGAATATTCCTCTAACCGAGTCGACTGATTACCCATTACCCTGATGATCAAGATTATTCGACTCACCAATAGAATGCAAGGACCGTCCGTCCCAGCGGTCCTTGTTTCCACGGCACTTATCCAGAGAAAAGACTAGTCGTGCCCCACTTTGGGCGCCATCTGTTGTAATTCAACGTGGAGGTAGACCAGTGCCGGGAATGATCCAAAGAAAGTTTGGGATCAGGGAACCTCACTCCATATGGAATGCAGGCAAGTTTATTTAGGCTGAAGCTGCTTTTTATACTACAAAGGTGATAACAAAAGTAGGGCGTCCTTCACTAGTTCCTCAGCTTGGTATGTGAAAGCATGAGAGCGCTGCCTGTTTCTGTGTTCCAGGACAATCTTTCTTGGGAATTCAGACAATAACATCTTAGTGGTGTGTTCATTCTGCTCTGCCTCCTTCCACTGATGTCTGCAGTGTGCAGTGTCCTTGGAGACATTTACTGATGTTTCTCTGCCAGCAAGCATGCTTTTTAAATGCTTAACCCTTTATGCTCTGGCTCTCAGCATCTTTTCCAACACACAATAATAGTTGGTGGCTTCAATATACCACTCTAAGCATTGCATAGACCATCTGGGCAAAGAATCAATAAAGAAACAGCTTGAGTAATAGGTAAATGGACTAAATCTAAGAAACAAACACAGAGCATTACACCCCAAAACAGTAGGATGTACATTTCTCTCAAGTGCTTATGGATCTTTCTCCAGGATAGACCATATGTTGGATCACAAAGCATATGTCAATAAATTCAACAAGATCAAAATTTCTCTGATGTTAATGGAATAAAGTTGGAAATCAAGAGGCAGAAAAAGGGAAAATTCACAAATATATGGAGATTAAACAACACACTCTTAAATAATCAGTGGGTCAAAGAAGAAATTGTGAGAGAAATCAATAAATATCTCAAGATGAATGCAAACGAGAACACAACATGTCAGAACCTATGGGATGCAGTGAAGGCAGTACTGAGAGGGAAATGTATAGCCCTCAAAGCCTACATTTAAAAAGAAGAAAGAGTTAAAATCAATGACCTAACTAAACAGCTGGAGGAACTGGAAAAAGAACAGCAAACTATTACCAAAGCAGGTAGAAGGAATGAAATAACAAAAATTACAGCAGAAAGAAATGAAATTGAGGAGAAAAAAAAATAAAGAATTAACAAAACCAAAATTTGGTTCTTCAAGAAATTAACAAAACTGACAAACCCTTAGCTAGACTGACAAAGAAAAAAGAGAGAAGATGCAAATAAATGAAATAAAAAATGAAAACAGGGACATTACTACTGATCCCACACAAATAAGAGAGATCATAAGAGGATACTCTGAACAACTGTATGCCAACAACTAGGCAATGTAGATGAAATGGAAAAATTCCTAGGGATGTGCAAACAACCTACACTGACCCTAGGAGAAATAGAAGACCTCAACAAACCAATCACGAGTAAAGAGATTGAACCAGTCATCAAACAGCTCCCCAAAATGAAAAGCCCTGGACCAGACGGTTTCACAGGTGAGTTCTACCAAGCATTCGAAGATTTAATACCAATCTTACTCAAGCTCTTCCAAAAAAATTGAACAAGAAGGAATGCTACCAAACTCATTCTATGAAGCTAATATCATCCTAATACCAAAGCAGGTAAAGATATTACAAAAAATAATAATAATAAAGAAAGAAAAGAAAATTACAGACTCATTTCCCTAATGAATACAGATGCAAAAATCCTCAACAAAATAGTTGCTAATTGAATCCAACAACACATTGAAAGAATTATTCATCATGATCAAGTGGGTTTTATACCAGGTGTAGCAGTTTGATATAGTTATGAATTCCAAAAATAGATATTGGATTATGCTTGTAAACTGGTCTGTTCCTCTGGGTGTGATTAACTTATGATTAGGGCTTTGATTGGGCCACATCAGTAGGACATTGAGTTAAAACCATATGGCAGGGACTTCTGGGAAGATGGCGGACTAGTAAGACACGGGAATCTCTTCTCCAGAAAAATAGCTAGAGGACAGGCTGAAACAGCCCCGAAAAAGATCATCTGGGGTTTAGGACAGCAGGTGAAGGCTGCACACCACCCAGAGGAGAGAGGGACAGAAGAGGGAAATCGCGGGGACAGAACCATGAGTTGGAAGTAGCAGCTTCTGCTGCTGCCGGCACCCTCCCCCACACTCTTCAGAATTCTCGGGCCCCTGGGCCTGCGACCACAGACAAAGGGGGCTTCAGGGATCTGCCACTCCCGGAAAGGGGAGAGAGAGGAACACAGCCTTAGGCTGACTCAGGTTCTGACCTGAAATTTGGGCTGCAGAGCCCCACGGACCCTTCCACACGGCGGTTTGCCTGGGAGCCTGGAAAGGACTGGAGAAATCCGACCCTCGCAACCTCCCTCTCTTCTAGCCTGGACTAATTGTTGAGGACTCCACGGGAGAGGGGAGAGAGAGCCTGGGGCTGACCCTGCTTTGGACTCCCAGGTTTGGACTGCCCTGTCCCGAGAGCCCTTCCAGGCTGGGTGGGGCTGCGCCATTGTTTGCCTTGGAGCCTACAAGGGGCTAAAGATATACAAACCTCCCAATCTCCTCCGCAACTAACAGGGACTGATTTTTGAGGATTCAGAAGGGAGTGGAAATATTTCCTAGCTGGGAAAAGGGGGGCACTACCAGAGAAGTCTGGAGAACTGTCTCAGAAAGTTTGAATCACAGGGCTCCTAGCCCCCAGACAGGAAGCTCTATCACATTGATCTGGTCTGTGTCACAACAAATACGCTCCGACCAGGCATTGAATTGAGAGCTGCCAACAAGCGCCATCTCCTGGCAGACCAAGGAAGTGCATATAAGAAAATTAATAAGTAAGAGAGGCTTTTCCTGGCCTCTATAGCCTCCCTGCCCAAGGCCCTAGGAAACGACTCTACAACCAATTACTGGGTCCATGAAATCATGAACAGAAAAGTAACGGAGTCCATGGGAATGAACGACACAATAGGTGAAGTAAAAAATACATTTGAAGCATACAACAGCAGACTCGAAATGATAGAAGAAAGAATAAGTGATACTGAAGACAGAGCAGCTAAAATTGAAGAGAGAAAAGAACAGAGAGAGAAAAGAATGGAAAAAATTGAGCAGGGGCTCAGAGAAATGAATGACAACACAAAACGCAACAACATACGTGTCATGGGAGTTCCAGAAGGAGAAGAGAAAGGAAAAGGGGCAGAAAGAGTATTTGAGGAAATAATAGCTGAAAATTTCCCAACTCTCACAAAAGAAATGAACTTACATGTCCAAGAAGCACACCGTACCCCAATGAGAATAAATCCAAATAGGCCTATGCCAAGACACATATTATTCAGAATGTCAAATGTAAAAGATAAAGAGAAAATTCTCAGAGCAGCAAGAGAGAAGCAAACGATCACGTACAAAGGACGTCCAGTAAGACTTTGTGCAGATTTCTCTTCAGAAACCATTGAGGCGAGAAGACAGTG
>JAKSZT010054154.1:31876-51655 GCA_026826555.1 Tolypeutes matacus | reverse complement strand
AGTGGTATGATACAATTAGGAAACTGAAAGAGAAAAACTACCAGCCGAGAATTCTTTATCCAGCAAAACTGTCCTTCAAATATGAAGGTGAATATAAAGTATTCACAAACAAACAGAAACTAAGAGAGTTTGCAAAAAAGAATCCACCATTGCAGGAAATATTAAAGGAAGCCTTAGAATCTGAAAGAAAAAGATAGGAGAGAGAGGCTTGGAGGAGAGTCTAGAAGAAAGAAAAACAGAAAGAATAACCAAAAGAGTAAGAAGAAAGACAAAAATAAGATGACATATGAAAACCAAAGAATAAAATGGAGGAAATAAATAGTGCGTTTTCAGTAATATCATTGAATGTGAATGGATTAAATTCCCCAATCAAAAGATACAGGCTGACAGAATGGATAAAAAAACATGAGCCATCCATATGCTGCTTACAAGAAACTCACCTCAGACACAAGGATACAAGCTGGCTGAAAGTAAAAGGTTGGAAAAAGATACTTCGTGCGAATAGTAACCAGAAAAGAGCAGGGGTAGCTATACTAATATCAGACAAAACAGACTTCAAATGTAAAAAAGTGATAAGAGATGCGTAAGGCCATTATATATTAATAAAAGGGATGATGCTCCCGGAAGATACAACATATCTATGCACCTAACCAGGGTGCCCCAAAATATATGAGACAAACTCTGGCAAAACTGAAGGGAGAAATAGACATTTCTACAATAATCGTCGGAGACTTCAACACCCCTCTCACATCATTAGATAGAACAACTAGACAGAAGATCAACAAGAAAACAGAGAACTTGAACAATATGATAAACAAGTTAGACCTAACAGACATATACAGAACACTGCATCCAAACTCAGCGGGTTATACATTCTTCTCAAGTGCCCATGGATCTTTCTCCAGGATAGACCACATGTTATGTCACAATACAGCTCTCAATAAATATAAAAAGATTGAAATTATACAAAGAACCTTCTCAGATCATAATGAAATGAAACTAGAAATCAATAACAGACAGGAAAAAAGGAAATTTGCAAATGTCTGAACAACACACTCCTAAATATTCACTGGGTCACAGAAGAAATTGCAAGTGAAATCAGTAAATATATTGACACAAATGAAAATGAGAACACAACGTATCAAAACTTATGGGATACAGCAAAGGTAGTCTTGAGGGGGAAATTTATAGCCCTAAATGCCTATATTAAAAAACAAGAAAGAGCTAAACTCAAAGATTTAACTGAACAACTTGAGAAACTAGAAAAAGAACAGCAAACCAATCCTAAAGCAAAAAGAAGGAGAGAAATAATAAAGATTAGAGTGGAAATAAATGAAAATGAGAACAGAAAAGCAATAGAGAAAATCAACAAAACCAAAAGCTGGTTCTTTGAGAAGATCAATAAAATTGGCAAACCCCTCGCTAGACTAACAAAGAAAAAAAAAGAGATGATGCAAATAAATACAATCAGAAATGAAAGGGGGGAAATTACAAATGACCGCACAGAAATAAAAAGAATCATAAGAGAATATTATGAGAAACTATATGCCAACAAACTAGACAACCTGGATGAAATGGACAAATTTCTAGAAACTCATAACCAACCTACACTGACACAAGAAATACAAGAACTTAACAAACCAATCACAATTAAGGAGATTGAATCCGTCATCAAAAATCTCCCAGCAAAGAAAAGTCCAGGACCAGATGGCTTCACAGGTAAGTTCTACCAAGCATTTCTAAAAGAATTAACACCAATCCTGTTTAAACTCTTCCAAAAAATTGAAGAGGACAGAAAATTACCCAACACATTTTATGAAGCCAACATCACCCTAATACCAAAGCCAGATAAAGATTCCACAAGAAAAGAAAATTACAGACCAATCTCTCTCATGTACATAGATGCAAAAATTCTCAACAAAATACTTGCAAATCGAATCCAACAGCATATCAAAAGACTTATACATCACGACCAAGTGGGATTTATTCCTGGTATGCAAGGCTGGTTCAACATAAGAAAATCAATCAATGTAATACACCACATTAACAAGTTGAAGGAAAAAAACCACATGATTATCTCAATAGATGCAGAAAAGGCATTCGACAAAATCCAACATCTTTTTTGATAAAAATACTTCAAAAGATAGGAATAAAAGGAAAATTCCTCAATATGATAAAAGGCATATATGAAAAACCCACAGCCAACATCATACTGAAGGGGGAAAGGTTGAAAGCTTTCCCCCTAAGATCAGGAACAAGACAAGGATGCCCTCTGTCACCATTGTTATTCAGCATTGTACTAGAAGTTCTAGCTAGGGCAATTAGACAAGACAAAAAAATTAAAGGCGTCCAAATAGGAAAAGAGGAAGTAAAACTCTCACTGTTTGCGGATGACATGATCCTGTATTTAGAAAATCCTCAAGTATCCACAACAAAGCTACTTGAACTAATAAATGAGTTCAGCAAAGTGGCAGGATATAAGATCAACACACAAAAATCAGTAATGTTTTTGTACACTAGTACTGAACAATCTGAGGAGGAAATCAGGAAAATTCCATTTTCAATAGCAACAAAAAGACTCAAATACCTAGGAGTTAATTTAACCAAAGAAGTACAGGACCTATATGCAGAAAACTACAAAACAATGCTAAAAGAAATTAAGAAAGACCTAAACAAATGGAAAGACATTCCGTGTTCATGGATTGGAAGAATAAATATCGTGAAGATGTCAATCTTGCCCAAACTGATTTATAGATTCAATGCAATACCAATCAAAATCCCAACAGCTTACTTTACAGAATTAGAGAAGGCAATTACCAAATTCATCTGGAAGGGTAAGTGCACCCGAATAGCCAAAAGTATTCTAAAAAAGAAGAGCAATGTGGGAGGAATTTCGCTGCCTGACCTTGAAACATATACAAAGCTACAGTGGTCAAAACAGCATGGTACTGGCATAAAGATAGACATATCGATCAGTGGAATAGAATTGAGAATCCAGAAATAAACCCTCACCTATACAGTCAACTGGTTTTTGACAAACCTACCAAGCCCACGCTGATGGGAAAAAACCGTCTCTTCAACAAATGGTTTTGGGAGAACTGGATATCTATAACCAAAAGAATGAAAGAGGACCCCTATCTCACCCCCTATACAAGAATCAACTCAAAATGGATCAAAGATCTAAATATAAAAGCCAGGACCATAAAACTACTCGAAGAAAATGTGGAGAAACATCTTCAAGACCTTGTAGTAGGTGGTGGTTTCTTGGACCTCACACCCAAAGCACGTGCAACAAAAGAAAAAATAGATAAAATGGGACCTCCTCAAAATTAAACACTTTTGCACCTCACACGACTTTGTCAGAAGGGTGAAAAGGCAGCCAACTCAATGGGAAAAAATATTTGGAAATCACATATCTGATAAGGGTTTCATATCCAGGATATATAAAGAGATGTTACAACTCAACAATAAAAAGACAAATGACCCCATTAAAAAATGGGCCAAAAACTTGAATAGACATTTCTCCGAAGAAGAAATACCAATGGCAAAAAAACATATGAAGAAATGCTCAACATCACTCATGATTAGGGAAATGCAAATCAAAACTACAATGAGATATCATTTCACACCTATCAGAATGGTCACTCTGAAAAAGACAGAGAACTACAAGTGTTGGAGAGGATGTGGAGGGATGGGAACACTTCTTCACTGTTGGTGGGAATGCAGGATGGTACAGCCACTGTGGAGGACTGTTTGGCAGTTCCTAAAGAAGTTGAATATAGACTTGCCACGTGACCCTGCAATTACCACTACTGGGTATATACCCAGAAGAACTGAGAGCAGTGACATGAACAGACATCTGCACACCGATGTTCACAGCCACATTATTCACCATTGCCAAAAGTTGGAAGCAACCCAGGTGTCCATCAACAGATGAATGGATAAACAAACTGTGGTCTATTCACACGATGGAATATTATGCAGCTGTAAGAAGAAATGAAGTCATAAAGCATATGGCAGCATGGACGAACCTGGAGGACATTATGTTGAGTGAAGCAAGCCAGACACAAAAGGACAAAGACTGTATGAATGCATTACTATGAACCAAATATATTGTGTAATATATTGTTTGATTCACACACAAAAAAACAAAGAAACAAACAAAAAACAAAACAACAAAAAATTTTATATGTATCCATTACATTTAATTGAGAAATGTATATATTTATTCATCTGTGTTTACTTTTAGTTTTTAATTGCGTATGTTTTCAATTATTAAATGTACAAAATAATGTTTAAAAAAAAAAAAAAAAAGAAAGAAAAGAAAACCACATGGCAGAGCAGAGGAGTGAGTTGGAGTTTTGAGTTGGAGTTCTGATGCTGAGTTTTAATGCTAGAGCCCGGGAAGTAAGCACCCAGAGGAGCTTGGTTGTAAGGAAGGAGAGAAGGCCCCGGGAAAAGAGACAAGCCATTTGCCTGATAGTCTACAGCTGGCCTTGTGGAGAGAAGCAAGGCTGAGTCCAGAGAGAAGCAAGCCCCGGGAAGAGAGGACCCCAAGAAGCCTGAACTCTTGGCAGATGTCAGCAGCCATCTTGCTCCAACATGTGGCAACAAACTTTGGTGAGGGAAGTAACTTATGCTTTATGGCCTGTTAACTGTAAACCTCTACAGGCCTTTTATAAATACCCTTTATAAAAGTCAACAGATTTCTGGTATTTTGCATCAGCACCCCTTTGTCTGACTAATACACCAGGCATGCAAGGATGGTTTAGCACAAGAGGATCAATCAGCATAATACATCACATTAATAAATTAAAGAAGAAAAATCCCATGATCCTATTGATTGACATGAGGCGGGGGGCATTTGACAGGGTACAGTATCATTTCTTGAATAAAAACACTGCAAAAAATAAGAGTTGAAGGAAACTTTCTCAACATGATAAAGGCTATGTATGGAGGACCCACAACTGGCATTGTGCTCAGTGGTGAGGGACTAAAAGCTTTCCCCATGAGACCATGAACAAGACAGGGATGTCCACTGTCACCACTTCTGTTCAGTATGGTGCTGAGGGTTCTGGCTAGAGCAATTAGGCAAGGAAAAGACATAAAGGGCATCCAGATCAGAAGGGAGGAGGTAGAACTTTCACTATTCACAGAGGATGATCCTATACCTAGAAAGTCCCAAGAAGTCTACAACATAGCTGCTAGAGCTAGAAACGGTTTCAGTAGAGTGGCAGGATACAGGATCAGTACGCAGGGGTCAGTGGTGTTTCTATGCACTAGTAATGTGCAATGTGAGTAGGAAGTCAGGAAGGATATTCCATTTACAGTGGTGAATTGAAGAATCAAATAATTGGGAATAAGCTTGACCAAGGATGTAAAGCACTTGTATTCACAGGACTATAATGTATTGCTAAAAGAAATCAAAAGGGACCTAGATGGTTGGAGGAACATTCCATGCTCATGGATTGGAAGATGAAATATCATTAAGATGTCAATTCTACCCAAATTGGTATACAGATTCAATGCAATCCCAATAAAAATTCCACCAGCATTTTTTAAACAAATGTAAAACACAATCAACAAATTTATTTGGAAGGGTAGGGGCCCTGAATAGCCAGAAACATCTTAAAAAGGAAAAGCAAAGTTGGAGGACTTTAAATCATATTACCTAGCTACAGTGGTACAGTGGTAAAAAACAGCATGGTACTGGCATAAAGATAGACACATAGACCAATGGAACCAAATTGATAGTTCAGAAATAGACCCTCACATCTATGGCCAAGTGATTTTTTAAAAGGCTGTCAAACCCACCCAGCTGGGGCAGAGTAGTCTATTCAACAGGTGGTGCTAGGAGAATTGGATATTCATAGCCAAAAGAAAGAAAGAGGACCCCTGTCTCACACTCTATACCGAGGTTAACTCAGGATGGATCAAAGACCTAAATATAAAAGCTAGACCCATAAAACTCCTAGAAGAAAATGTAGGAAAATATCTTCAAGACATGGTACTAGGTGGTGGATTCTTAAACCTTACACCAAAGGCATGAGCAATGAACGAAAACCTGGATAAATGTGACCTCCTCAAACTTAAACACTTTTGTCATTCAAAGGACTTTGCCAAGAAAGTGAAAAGGCAACCCACTCAATGGGGGAAAATATTTGGAAACCACATATCTGATAAGGGTTTGATTTCCATTCTATATAAAGAGATCATACAACTCAACAATAAAAGGGCAAGCAATCCAGTTGGAAAATGGGCAAAAGACTTAAATAGACATTTCTCCAAAGAGGAAATACAAATGGCCAAAAAGCACATGGAGAAATGTTCAATATTGCTAGCTATTAGGGAAACGCAAATCAAAACAACAATGAGATATCATCTCACACTGCATAGAATGGCCATTATTAAGAAAAAAAAAACAAACAGAAAACAATAAATGCTAGAGAGGATGTGGAGAAATAGGAACACTACTTCAATGCTGGGGGGAATGTAGAATGGTGTAGCCTCTGTGGAAGATGGTTTGGTGGTTTCTCAGGAAGCTAAATATAGAACTGCCATATGATCCAGCAATTCCTCTACTAGGAATATATCCAGAAGAACTGAAAACAGTGACGTGAACAGACATTTGTACTCAGATGTTCATGGCAGTGTTGTTCACAGTTGCCAAAAGGTGGAAACCACCCAAATGTCCTCAACCAATGAATGGATAAACAAAATGTGGTCTATACATACGATGGAATACTGTGCTGCAGTAAGAAAGAATTATATTGAGACACATGTGATAACATGGATGAATCTTGAAGACATTATGCTAAGTGAAATAAGCCAGACACAAGAGGACAAATATTGCATGGTCTCATTAACAGGAACTAAATACAAAGAATAATGCATGGAGCTAATAACCTAGAGTATAGGTTATTAGGAGATAAGAGAGGGCTGAGAAGGGATACTGATGCTTAATGTGTATAAGAGTTTTAATTAACTTGATTGTAAAAGTGTGGAAATGGATAGAGCTGATGGTAACACATAGTGAGTAGAACGAATCCAGCTGGTTTATAAATGGGATTGTGGCTGAAAAGGGTAGTCTAGGGATGTAATTGTCAATTGAAAGAAAGCTAGAGGATTTCTGGAGACTGAATAACACAGTAAACCCAGAGGTGGATGAGAATTGTGGTTTTTACAATTACAAAATGCAAGATTGTCCTTCTGTGAACTAGAATGGATATACATCACAATTGCAGGGTGGTGGGAATATGGAGAAGCACAGGAAAAATACAAAAATACAATTATAGCCTGTGGACTATAGTTAACAGCAATACTGTAATATTCTTGCATCAATGCCAAAGATGTACTGTGTTAATAATAAGGGGTATGAAAAACTATGCCAAATGTAAGCTATGACCATAGTCAGTGGTGATAGTCTGATGATATTATCTCGTAATCTGTAACAAATGTTCCACAACAGTGTGGTGTGTTGGTGAAGGGGTGTTGTATGGGAATTCATGTGCATGGTTGTTTTGTAAGTTCCCAACTTCTATAATAAAAATATGTTGAAACAAACAATCTGAGTACGTTTGCATCAGACACATGCAATTGTGTGGTTTCACTGAATCCCATTTAGCAAACATTCCCAGAGAACTGTGGGTTAGGCCTTGAGGTAGATCCTGGGAATACAAAGATTAATAAGACAAGGTCCTGACCCTCTCTAATTGGGGGATAGTGTAATTACGGATCTCTGGGGCAGCAGAAACAAGAGAAGGCACTTGTCCAAAGGCCCACCCTGTTTGGGGTGCTCAACCCTATGCTAGACACACTGTGTGTGCAGAAATGGGTACAGCTCTTGCCTGAAGAAGCTCTAGGAGCTTCTGATGAGGGACTGAGCCTTGACTAGTGCTTAGATATAGAAGGATGGAGAGAGGGGCAGGTATTCATTTATTCAGTTAATAAATACTTATTATGTGTAATATATACCAAAATGCCAGATTTTGAAGTTAAGTGGTATCTTAATAGACAGCAAAAGGCATTTGATGAAATTCAACTTCTATTCATGATTTCTTAAACTCTCATTAAATTAAGAGTATATGGATGTTTCCTTGTTTGAGATCATGAAATATATTAGTCATACATAAGAGAAAAGGCCAATAACAAATACATACCTGCCACACAGCTTGAAAAAATAGTCTAGATTGCAAGACTTCTTGGTATCCATCCTGGAATGCATTTCCTTCCCTATCCCCAGAGGGGGCCACTTGCTTGAATTTGGTGTTTATCATTCCTGGTCCTATCTTTATATTCCAGCTTCATGTCCATGTTTTTCTCATACATATTGTTTCCATAATTTAAACTTTTTTTAAAGATTTATTTTATTTATTTACTTATCTCCACCCCTCGTAGTTTGCACTTGCTGTGTCTGTTCGTCTTCCTTGTTTCTTTAGGAGGCAATAGGAACTGAACCTGGGACCTCCGATGTAGGAGGGAGGCGGCTAATCACTTGAGCCACCTGTTTCCTGCTTTGTTGTGTCCCTCATTATGTTTTTCTTCTTGTGTCTCTTGTTGCATCAGCGTGTTGCATCAGCTTGCCGTGCCTGCCCATTGCGCCAGCTCACTGTATTCTTTAGGAGGCACTGGGAACTGAACCAGGGACCTCCCATATGGTAGATGGGAGCTCAATCACTTGGGCACAACTGCTTCCCTTAAACTTTTTATAAATTCTAAACCTTCCACAACTTCCTTATTTTTGACCATTGATATTTGTGGAATTTATTCATGTCAATATATACAGTTCTTGTCCATTCCAGTGTATTATATATGGCACTTTGTCCATTGGTATTTTGAAGGACATTCAGGGTGTTTCAAGTGTTTCTCTTACAAGTGACGCTGCAATGACATTCTCATACATATCTCCTTGAGCACATATGCAAAAAGTATCTTTAATACATATATTTATACATGCACTATCACTCATATTCGTGTTATACATGAGGTTTCACTATCTCACACAGTTTTTAGCTTTCCATCTAGTAATATACAGAGCCTTAGGCTTTCCCTTTAAGCCACTGTCATACTAATATAATAGTACTGCTAGTTACAAACACCATGATATGCTCACTCTCTTGCTCCACCTCACCTCCCTGGTCTGCTGCGTCTCTCATTGTCTCTCCTCTGTGTCTCTTTTTGTTGCGTCATCTTGCTGCGCCAGCTCTCCGCGTGGGCCAGCACTCTGCACGGGCCAGCACTCCCCATGGGCCAACTCTCCACTCAGGCCAGCTCGCCTTTCTCCAGGAGGCCCCAGGAATCAAACCCTGGACCTCCTATATGGTAGACGGGAGCCCAATCGCTTGAGCCACATCTGTTTCCCTCACTTGAGCCACATTCGTTTCCCTCATTCTATTTTCTGGTGACCTATATTCTAATTATTAACTCCATGAGTTTACATAATATATTTAGTTCATAATAGTGCAATTGTACAGTATTTGACTTTTTGTGTCTGGCTTGCTTCGCTCAATATAATGTCCTCCAGGTTCATTCATGTTGTCATATGCTTCTCAACTTCATTTCTTCTTACAGTTGCATAACATTCCATAGTGTGCATACACCACAATTTGTTTATTCATTCATCGGTTGATGGACACCTGGGTTGTTTCCAGCTTTTGGTTATCATGAATAACGCCACTATGAACATTGGTGTGCAGATGTCTGTTCGTGTCTCTGTTCTCAGTTCTTCAGGATACATGACTTTTATTTATTCATTTATCCCCCCCTTGCTGCTTGTGCTCGCTGGGTCAGCCAACCACGCCGTGCGGGCGGGCTTGTCTTCACCAGGAGGCCCCGGGAACCGAACCCGGGGCCTCCCATATGGTAAACGGGAGCCCTACTGATTGAGCCACAGCCGCTTCCCTAGGATACATGACTTTTATAATAAAGAACAGGAGCTGGCCTTACAGAAGGGCCTGGGAGCAGCTCTAAGAATCACTCCTCATCATCTCAATCTGAGGACATTTCCAGTGAGGAAATGCTCCTGTTACCACCAGGGCACTTTGGGAGCTTCCTGAGAGGGTGGAGACATTGGAGTCTTATTGTCAGGACATTAGGCAGTGTGGTAAAATTGTTGTTAAAAGTACTCTAAGTCCTTGCCTTCCCAAAAGACACCCACTTCTCCCTAAGGAGAGTGGTCCGGTCCTCGCCCACATTCTCACACAGGAGGTGACAGCATTGCTTTTGTGTAAATTATGTGTCATCCAAATTTTTAAAAAAATCTTCTGCCTTAATACTGGTTCTTTGATTTTTTTATTTTGAATGGTCAGCCATCGTGGCCCCTTTTTGGTCCCCTAACTAGATGTATGAAGGCTTTTGGTCTACCTGGGAGTTGGTTGTGTTGCAGAAGCAGCCAGGGCTTACCTGTACACTGACTTGAGACCAGTTCAATAAAAGTGCACAACTTAAAAAAAAAAAAAAAAAGTACTCTAGGGAGCAGATGTGGCTCAAGCAGTTGAGCACCTGCTTACCACATGGGAGGTCCCAGTATTGGTTCCCGGTGCCTCCGGAAAAAAACAAAAACAAACAACAATCAAAACAAGCAAAAAGGGAAGCGGCTGTGGCTCAATCAGTAGGGCTCCCGTTTACCATATGGGAGGCCCCGGGTTCGGTTCCCGAGGCCTCCTGGTGTAGGCAGGCCCGCCCGCACGGCGTGGTTGGCTGACCCAGCGAGCACGGGCAGCAAGGGGGGGATAAATGAATAAATAAATAAAATCTTAAAAAAAAAAAAAAAAAAAACAAGCAAAAAAACCAACTCAGGGAAGCTGATGTGGCTCAGTGGTTGAGTGCCGGCTTCCCACATATAAGGTCCTGGGTTCAATCCCTGACCCCCTAGTACCTTAAGAAAAAAAGTACTCTAGTTTTACGACAGGGATGCTGCTGCAATGCAATAGGGAAAATATAATTTTTAAATAAATGCTGGTGAGGTTAATTCCTCAAAAACTCATTGGAGATGGTTATAGATCTAAATGTGAAAGATAAAACCAAAAGAAGCTTCTAGAGGAAAATATAGGAAAATGTTTTTATGACACCTATGATAGGCAAAGAGTCCTTAAAGAGGACACAGAAGGCACTAACCACAAAGGGAAAAAACTGATAAATTTCACTTCATTAAAATCTTCTGTTAATAAATAGACTACTAAGAAAAAGAAAAGACAAATCTCATAAAGAAGTTATTTTTGAAACATATCCAACATAAACTTGTAACTAGAATATATAAAGAACTCTCACAAATCAATTTTAAACAGACAGTCCAATAAAAAATAAGCAAAAGTCGAAGACAGGCATTTCACAAAAGAGAAGAACAAAATGGTCCAAAAACAAAAATCGCTTAACCTCATTAGTCATCAGGGAATGCAAATTAAAACTAAAAGAGATACCACTTTACACTCACTAGTAGGGCTAAAATGAGAAAAACTGACTACATCAAATGCTGGTGTACATAAGAGAATGATTATAGCAATGGAATCTAAGTTGGTTCAGAATGAGATTACGCTAAATAAACAATATTTTTGACATTTTAAAATAAAATTTTATTGAAGTGTATCATCCATACATAAACATACATAATAAATAAGTGTATAATAAAGATTGTGAATTTACAAAACAATATGCATATCATCATACAGGATTCCCAAACAACACCCCACCACCAAAACCTTGCTTTGTTGTGAAACATGTTACAAACTATGAAAGAGCATCATCAGAATAGTACTACTAACTATAGTCCATGTCTTATGTTTGATGTATTTCCCCCCAACCCAGTCAATTATTAACACCCTGTATCAGTATTATGTCTTTGTTATCGTACATGAGAATGTTCTCATATCTGTTCTGTCAACCACAGTCTATCTTCTACCACTGGATTCTTTGTGTTATACAGTCCCATGACTTGTACAATCCATTCAAAGTGTGCACTCAATGGCTCTCATTTTCATCACAGAGTTGTGCTGTCATCAGTTCAGCCAATTTTAGAACGTTTTCATTACTCCAAAAGGAAAAATCTGATGTTCCCTTATAGACCCCCTACTGTTATGCCTTAGAGTTGATATAATATCTTCTTTACCATTTCTGTAAAAATATTGTAATTTACAAAAAACAATATTTTAAATTAATAACAATTCAAAAACCCCTACTACTAAATTAAAAAAAAAAAAAAAATATATATATATATATATATACACACATATACACACAATCTTCTAGATTATGAGTGGGTAAACTTACTGTACATGGCCAGAGAATAAATATATTCTTTACAGTTGGTCTCTGTCACAATTATTCAACTCTGCAGTTGTAGCTTGAAAGCAGCCACACACACACACACACACACACACACTTAAACCCACAGATGTGGCTGTGTTCTAATAAAACTACAAAAAGAGGTGTCATGTTGGGTTTAACTTGGTTTTCAAATGTCTTGCCAGTTGTGATGGTCTCAAATACTTTCCTCATCCTCACCCCAAAATTGTGGTTTTCCTGCTGAGACCCATAGGAATTGAGCCATTATGGGGGTCATAACCCCCACAATGATATTTTTGTACTGTCTGGTAAACGTTTTAAGTTGTACAACCACTTTGAAATGCAGGCAGTATCTACTAAAGCTGAACTTCTATTTACCCTATGGCCCATTAAGTTCCATGCCAAAATATATTCCCCACAAAAATACACACATAGGTTCACCAAAACATATCTTCAAGAACCTTCAAAGCAGTTTATTCAAAATAGCCAAAAACTGGACACAATCCAAATGTCCACTGATGTGTTACAATGTATACAAAGACGCACTTGGGAAAGTCCTCCCTGGGGTGACCCTCCTCCCAGAATTTGCTCTCAAGACAAAAGCAGCATGAGACAAGGAAAGGAGTATTAAGAAAAAAAAAAAAAAAAAAAAAAAAAAAAACTATAGAGGTGGGCAATCTGGGACAAAGGCCTGCCAACTTAGACACCTAGGAAAGGGAGGTTTGTCCTCTGGGAAACAGAGGGGACAACGAAACTTCTGTAAACTGAGGAATGCCAAAACATCTAACAAGCAAAATCCTAGATCAAGACAGAGGCCCAGTAAGACAGGGAAAACCATGCACACTGCGTTTGACTTGGCAGGCCTTCCTGACAGGAGGGCTGAAGCTCAAGAAAATCTCTGTCTTATAGCCAGCTGGCTACAAAACCAGGAAACAGACATCCCAGGGAGTAAATCCCACAGTTAACATTTTAAAATATTAAAATGTACAGTGTGCGACAAGAGTATAAGACAAATAAAGAAACAGGAAATGATGGCCCATCCAAAGAGGGTGAAAATATAGAAAACACTAACAAAGATGAAGAGAATGTGAAGATACCACTGTTATTCAACATTGTATTCAACTGTTATTCAACAATGTTATTCAACATTGTACTGGAAGTTTTTGCCAGAGCAATTATGCAAGAAAAAGAGAGAAAAGGCATCCAAATTAGAAAGGAAGAAGTAAAACTTTCCCTATTTGTAGATGATATGATCCTAAATACAGAAAATCCTGAAAAATTCATAACAAATCTCCTAGAGCTAATAAATGAATTCAGCAAAATGGCAGGGTACAAACCAACATCCCAAAATCAATAGTGTTTCTATACACAAGCAATGGGCAATCAGAAGAAATCAAGAAAAAATTCCATTCACTATAGCAACTAAAAGAATCAAATATCTAGGAATAAATCTAACCAAGAATGTAAAGGACTTATACCCAGAAAACGACAAAACATTGCTAAAAGAAATTAAAGAAGACCTATATAAATGGAAGGATAATCCATGTTCATGGATTAGAAGACTAAATAACATTAAGATGTCAATACTACCTGTATTAGTCAGGGTTCTCTAGGGAAACAGAATCAACAGGAGACATCTGTCGATAATATGAGATTCTATAAGAGTCTCTCATGTGACCGTGGGGATGCACAAGTCCAGGTTCCTCAGGCAGGCTCCAGACCAGGGACTCCAATGAAAGTCCAATGAAGATCCTTGATGACTTTCTGGGAGAAGTTGGCTGTCCAAAGATGAGCTGGGAAATTCTCTCTGAATGTTGAAATCACTTCCCCTTCTAAGGTATTCAACTGATTGGATAAAAGCATCACCTATTGCTGGTGGCAATCTCCTTGATTGATGCAGATGTAATCAGCCAACCACCCAGTAAACTTACTGGTGATCAAAGTCCATAAATATTCTTGTATTACAATTAGCCCAGTGCTTGCTGGACCAAACCCCTGGACACAATTACCTGGCCGAGTTGACACAATAGCCTAACCATCACACTACCCAAAGCAAATTATAGATTCAATACAATCCCAATCAAAATTCCAACAACCTATAACAGGACTTTATGCACTTATTTAAGGAATGAATGAAAGAGGGAATATTAAAAAATCAAATAAAGCTGTAAAAATTTCTTGTAGGAGCAAGGAGCTTAGGAAATTCCATGAGTTTCAGAACATGAAGCCACGAGATTAATACATTTTAAAAGTTCATGAGAGGGGGAAGCAGCTGTGGCTCAATCAGTGGGGCTCCCGTTTACCGTATGGGAGGCCCCGGGTTCGGTTCCCGGGGCCTCCTGGTGAGGGCAGGCCCGCCCGCACGGCGTGGTTGGCTGGCCCAGCAAGCGCAAGCAGCAGGGGGGGTATGAATGAATAAATAGATAAAATCTTTAAAAAAAAAAAAAAAGAAAGAAAAGAAAAGTTCATGAGAGGGAGCAGATGTGGCTCAAGCAGTTGAGCGCCCAGCTCCCACATGGGAGGTCCCAGGTTTGGTTCCTGGTGCCTCCTGAAAAAACAAGCAAACAAACAAAATAAACAACAAGCAAAACAAATGAAAACCCAGCTCAGGAAAGTTGATGTGGCTCAGTGGTTGAGCACCAGCTTCCCCTTAAATAAGTGCCTCAAGTCCTGTTATAGGCTCTGGGAATGCAAAGATGAACAAGACAGATACTATTCCTGATCCCATAGATTTCTAGTCCAGAGGAAGGAAAAGTAATAGTAAATTTATTTTTATTTTATTTTATTTTTTGAGGTACCAGGCCTGGAACCCAAGACCTCATATGTGGGAAGCTGGCACTCAACCATTGAGCCGCATTGGCTCCCCTGAGTTGATTTTTTTGTTTGTTTGCTTTTTTGTTTTGTTTTTAGGAGGCACGGGAACTAAATCCAGGACTTCCCATGTGGGAAGCAGGTGCTCAGCCACTTGAGCCACATCTGCTCTCTATAAATCCTTTAATTATCAAAAGAATTAAACCTACAATCCCACAAGGATATACAATTGTTTTTTGGTCCTTTCTGATCTTTATCCACATATGCTTTTCCAAGGATATTTGGGCTGTCTTCTGAAATGCAGTGTCTTAGGCCGCCAGAAAGTGGGTGACGTGTGGATCTTCTTTTATTTTGTGACTGTGGATGCCTTTCAGTACTGCCTTCTTGGCTTTCAAAGCTTTTGCTTTGGCTCTGGTTTTGGGAGGGGCAGGCACTTCCTTCTTTGCTTTTGGCGCCATCTTCGTGTAAAGGGCTGATAGACATAATTTAAATACTTGCCTGTGTCTGTATATTTAGACCATTTCCAATTTGCCACGATTATAAATAATTCTACTATACACAACATTACAGACACAACTTTTTCCTTCTTTTAAAATTTCCTTAGGGTAAATTTCCAGACCTGACATCACTGGTTCAAAAGCTCTTGATATTGTATCTGTGTGGTGTTTATAAAGGCCCTCAATGGATGCAAGTTGGATTTGTCTGTACTATGTGAATCTGAACAGCTTTTTACAGCCACTGCCAAGATAAAGCACTGCCAAAAGCAAAATCTCGATAAATGTGTATTGTTTCCAGAATTTCTCATTAGACCCTGTTTTGGGGGGAAGAGAAGTCCTATCTTTCTTCACATATGAGTTATAGCAATGAAAAATTGTTTTTTTAGACTTCCTAATCAGAAAAAAGATTCTGACTCATGTTTTATGTCATTTCCACAGGATTAATTCAGGCATTGTTCAAAATTGCTTAACCTACCTGCCACATTATTTCAATATAGAAAAAGCTATTTTTTAGTAAATCTTTTAGAGAGAAGAAAATATTTTATCATTAATATTTTTTTACATTACATTCTTCTTTTACCCCAACTTAAAAAAAAGAAAAACTGAAGAACAGTAATACAATGAACACCAATATAACCTTGATTCACCAATTGTTTACATTTTGTCACATTTTCCTATATCTACATATATATATATTCCAAACCATTCAAAAGTAAGTTGCAGACATAGTGACCTTCATCTCTAATTTTCAAAAATTTTTAAAAAACAAAGACATTCTCATACATAACAATAACACCATTATCACAGCCAAGAAAGTTAACATTGTTACAATAATACTAGCTAATATTTGGGACATATTCAAGTTCCACAGTTGTTCCCAAAATGTCTCATAAGATTTTTCAAAATCCAGGATCCAATGAAGGCTCATGCACTGCATTGGGTTGTAACATCTCTTTAATCTCTTTTTATCTGGAAACATTATCTTACCTTTTTTGGTAAATCTTTCATGACATTGACATTTTTGAAGAGTTCAGGCTGCTTGTCTTGTAGAATGTCAGACCATCTGAATTTCTCTGATTGTATACTCAGGGCTGGATTCAGGTTAAACATTTTTTTGGCAAAAACACTGCATTGGTGAGTTTAGCAGGCAGAATTCTGAAATGACCCCAAATGACATTGTCCATGTATAAGCTCCTTGAGTGTGGGCAGAGCCCATGAGGAGGATGAGAAGGCCTGTGATGACATTACAGTCTATGGCAAGAAGGATTCTTAGATGTAATTAGGTCCCACACCAGCTGACCTTAAAATAGGGAGACACTTCTGGGAAGACAGCAGACTAGAAAGACATGGCACTCTCTTCTCTCCCAGAAAAATAGCTAGAGGACAGGCAGAAAAGTCTTGGAAGAAATTCTTCTAGGGTTTAGGACACCAGGGGAAGGCTAGACACCACCCAGAGAGGGGGGTGGGGCAAAGGAAAAGAAGCATGACACAAAACTGTGAGTTAAAAGCTGCGGCTGCTACTGCAGGTGCTCTCCCCCCCACTAAAGACCCTTCAGAATACTCAGGCCTCTGGATAGACAAAGGGGGCCCCAGGGATCCACCTCCCCAGGAAAGGGGAGAGAGAGGGATACAACCTAAGGCTGACTCAGCTTTTCATCTGCAAATTTGGTTTGCTGTGTCCCACGAGCCCTTCCAGGCCATGGCAGAAGCACGCCGGTGTTTGCCTTGGGAGCTGGCTCAAGACTAAAGAGATCCAGGACTAAAGAGATCTGACCCTCTCAATCTCCCTTTCTAATGACCGGGACTGGTTATTAAGGATGCAGAGGGGGGTGGAAATATTTCCTATGCAGGAAAAGGGAGGAGGCTGCCACTGAAGTTTGGAGAATGATCTCTGAGAAAGTTGGAATTACAAGGCTCTTAGCCTCCAGGCAAGATCCTCTATGACATTGATCCAGTCTGTGTTGCAGCAAACAAACTCCAACCAGGCACTGAACTGGGAGGGATGACAAAGAATGCCATCTGCTGGCAGACCAAGGAAGTGCACAAGAGGAAATTAAAAGTAATTAAGTAGGAGAGGCTTTTTCCAGCCTTTATAGCCTTCCTTCCCAAGGCCCTAGGAAGTGGATCTGCAACCAAACACTGGATCCAGAACGCAGTTTTGAGCATCTAACAGGGATAATCCTAAAAACTCAGAACAGGTTGAACAAAAAATCAAAGAGCAGGGGGGCGGATGTGGCACAAATGGTTGGGCGTCCGTCTGCCATATGGAGGGACCTGGGTTCGATCCCCGGGACCTCCCGGTAAAATAAAAAATATTAAAAAAAAAAAAAAAAAAATCAAAGAGCAGCAGTAACACAGTCTCTTGCTGCTAAATCCCAATGAAAGAGAGAGAAATTGAGCATCAGAGTAAACTCACCATCCTAATCAGATACCTAGACAGCAGCAAAAAATTATGAGCCATACTAAGAAAATGGAAGACATGGCCCAAGAAAAGGAATATATAAAAGCCCCAGAAGAGAGGCAGGATTTGAGATAACTAATTAACGAGAAGCACACAAACTTCCAAAAGCAAATTAATAAGTTGAAGGACAATATGGCTAAAGAGATAAACATCAAGAAGACATTGAGCAAGCACAAAGAAGAATTTGAAAACCTGAATAGAAAAGTGACAGAGCTCATGGGAATGAAAGACATAATAGGTGAGATAAAAAAAAAAAACACATTAGAGGCATATCACAGCAGATGCAAAATGATAGAAGAAAGAATAAGTGATACTGAAGACAGAACAACAGAAATTGAAGAGAGAAAAGAATGGAAAAAATTGAGAAGAGCTCAGGGAGTTGAATAGCAATGCAAAATGCAACAACATATGTGTCACAGGAGTTCCAGAATGAAAAGAGAAGGGAAAAGGGGTAGAAAGAGTATTGGAGAAAATAATAGCTGAAAATTTCCCAACTCTCACGAAAGAAATGAACATATATGTCCAAGAAGCGTAATGTACTCCAATCAGAATAAATGTGACTACACTCACTCCAAGACACATACTACTCAGAATGTCAAATGTCAAAGATAAAGAGAGAATTCTGAGAGCAGCAAGGGAGAAGCAAACCATCACATAGAAGGGATACCCAGTAAGGCTTACTGCAGATTTCTCATCAGAAACCATGGAGGTGAGAAGACAGTGGTATGATAAAAATAGGATACTGAAGAGAAAAACTGTCAGCCGAGAATTCTTTATCCAGCAAAATTGTCCTTCAAATATGAAGGTGAGTATAAAATATTCATAAACAAACAGAAACTAAGAGCATTCATAAAAAAGAATCCACCTTTGCAGGAAATATTAAAGGGAGCTTTACAGCCTGAAAGAAAAAGATAGGAGAGAGCAGCATGGAGGAGAGTATAGAAGAAGGAATAGCAGAAAGGATAACCAAAAGAGTAAAAAGACAGATGAAAATAAGATATGACCTATGAAAACCAAAGAATAAAATGGTGAAAGAAAATAATTCAATTGCAGTAATATCGTTATATATGAATGGATTAACCCCCCCAATCAAAAGATACAGGCTGACAGAATGGATAAAAAAAAAAATCATGAACCATCCATACGCTGCTTACAAGAGACTCACCTTACACCCAGGGATACAAACGGGCTGAAAGTGAAAGGTTGGAAAAAGATATTCCATGCAAATAGTAACCAAAAAAGGGCAGGGGTAGCTATAGTAATATTGGACAATACAGTCTTTAAATGGCAAAAAGTTATAAGAGATACAGAAGGCCATTATATATTAATAAAAGGGATACTCCACCAAAGATGTAACAGTTATAAATATCTATGTACCTAACCAGGGTGCCCCAAAATACATGAGGCAAACTCTGGCAAAACTGAAGGGAAGAAATAGACATCTCTACAATAGTTGTTGGACGCTTCAACACAACACTCACATCATTAGAACAAAAGACAAGATCAACAAGAAAACAGAGAACTTGAACAATATGATAAAGAAGTTAGACCTAGGGAGGCGGCTGTGGCTCAATCAGTGGGGCTCCCGTTTACCATATGGGAGGCCCCAGGTTAGGTTCCGGGGGCCTCCTGGTGAGGGCAAGCCCGCCCGCGCGGCGTGGTTGGCTGACCCGGCGAGCACGAGCAGCAAGGGGGGGATAAATGAATAAATAAATAAAATCTTTAAAAAAA
>JAKSZT010054153.1:382107-409863 GCA_026826555.1 Tolypeutes matacus | reverse complement strand
TGAAACAACAAATAGTAGTATTTTTCTTTAAAAAAATTTTTTTTAATTAGAAAAGTTACGGGGTTTACATAACACTCTTGCATGAAATACAGGATCCCCATACACCATCCCACTATTAACACATTGCACTGCTGCGGAACATTTGTTACCACAGTGTACCACTGATGAAATCACATGTTTATTACTGTATTATTAAAACTCACGGTTTACTTAACTTAGGTCATTTTGTGCAGTGAATTTTCTTGCAGTGTGGCTTCATGGATTCTTTAAAAAACTTCCATGCCATTAGCACATACGCGGCCGCACATCCCCCGCACCCACATTAGATGGGGGTGTCGCGGCTGCTGAGGTCGTCAATGCCGTGCTACCATCACCACCTCCGCTCACTAAATGCTGCCATCGTCCCACGTAAGAGCTCTGTACTTTTTTTTTTTAAGATTTATTCTTACTCTTCCCCTACCCTCGTTTTGCGCTCGCTGTCTTGATCACTGTTCTTCTGTGTCTGCTTGTATTCTTTTTGGGCGGCACTGGTAACAGATCCTGGGACCCTCAGGAGTGGAGAGAGGCTCTCAGTCTCCTGCACCACCTCACCTCCCTGCTCTGCTGCGTCTAGTCTCTCCTCTGCGTCTCTTTTCATTGTGTCCTCTTGCTGCGCCAGCTCTCCACACGGGCCAGCACTCGCGTGGGCCGGCTCACCTTTCTCCAGGAGGCCCCAGGAACCGAACTCTGGACCTCCTATATGGTAGACGGTGGACAGACTGCTTGAGCCACATCCGCTTCCCCATTTTGAGTCTTAAGTGCCTATTCCCTATCCCCACTCCATCCCCTGGTAACCTATCTTCTAGATTCTGACTCCACAAGTTTGCTTATTCCAATTATCTCATATCAGTGAGATCATACAGTATCTGTCCTGTATCTGACTTACTTCATGCAACATGATGTCTTCAAGGTTCATCCACGTTGTCACATGTATCAGAACTTCATTCCCCTTAACGGCTGAATAACATTCCATTCTACTTATATACGTGTGTTCTTTATCCAGTCATCAGTTGATGGACTCTTAGGTTGCGTCCATCTTTTGGCAATCGTGAATAATGTTGCTCTGAACAACGGGGTGTGAATATCTAAGTCCCAGCTTTCAGTTCTTTTGAGTATATACCTAGAAATGGCATTGCCAGGTCAAATGGTAATCCTATACGTAACTTTCTGAGGAACCACTAAACTTTCATCCAGAGTCTGTACCATTTTACATTGCCACCAGCAATTATCGAGTCTTCTGATTTCTCTACATCCTCTCCAACACTTGTAATTTTTTTCAAATAGTAACCATTCTAATGGGTGTAAAATGGTATCTTGTGGTTTTGATTTGTCATGTTGATGATCTTTTCATGTGCTTTTTGGCCATTTGTATATCTTCTTTGGAAGGTGTCTATTCAAGTTTTTTGCCCATTTGGAAATTGGGTTATCTTGCTGTTGTTAAGTTGTAGGATTGTGTTATATATTCTGGTTATTAAACCTTTATTGACCATGTGGTACCCAAATATTTTCTCCTATTTTGTAGGTGGTTATTTTACTTTCATGATACAAGTCCTTTGATGCAGAAAAGTTTTTAAATTTTGATGAGGTCCCATTTATCAATTTTTTTTTTATTCCTTGAGCTTTGGGTGTAAAGTCTAAGAAACAATCACCTAACAGAAGATACTTAAGTATCAAGTAAAGAGATTGAATCAGTAATCAAAAACCTCCTAAGAAAAGAGGGAAATTTTACAAAGCATTCCAAAAAGAATTAACAACAATCCTGCTCAAACTCTTCCAAAAAACTGAAGAGGACAGAACACTATCTAACTCATTCTATGGGCCCATGTCACCCTCATACCAAAGCCAGATGAAGATACAAAGACAGAAAAATTACAGACCAGTTTCTCTTACAAATACAGTTGCAAAAATCCTCAACAAAACACTAGCAAATTGAATCCAAAAGCACATTAAAAGAATTATACAGGAAAAAAGATGTGGCGCAAGTGATTGGGTTCCCATCTACCATATAGAAGGTCCAGGGTTCAATTCCCGGGTCCTCCTGGCAAAAAGTAAGCTGGGCCGTGTGGCAAGCTGGCCCAAGCGGAGCTGTTCCACACAGAGTGCTGGCCCGCATGAAGCGCTGGTGCAGCAAGACGACGCAACAAAAAGAGACACAGAAGAGAAACAACAGGACACGAGGCCGACCAGGGAGCTGAGGTGGCGCAAGAGATTGAGCGCCTCTCTCCACTCTGGAAGACAAGCAGACACAGAAGAACACACAGAGAACAGACAGCAATGAAGTGGGAGGGGGAGAAATAAATAAGTCTCTAAAAAAATTAAAAAATAAATAAAAGAATTATACACCATGAACAAATAGGATTTATCCCAGGTTTTCAAGAATGGTTCAAAAAAATAAAATCAGGGAAGCGGCTGTGGCTCAGTCAGTGGGGCTCCCGTTTGCCATGTGGGGGGCCCTGGGTTCGGTTCCCGGGGCCTCCTGGTGGGGGCGGGCCTGCCCGCGTGGCGTGGTTGGCTGGCCCGGCGAGCGCGGGCAGCAAGGGGGGGATAAATGGATAAATAAATTTAAAAAATCTTAAAAAAAAAAAAATAATAATAAAATAAAATAAAATAAATTAATGTAATGTACCGCAATAGCAAAATGAAGGCCAAAAAACCCACAATTTTCTCAATTGATGCAGAAAAGGCATATGACAAAATCCAGCATTCTACCTTGATAAAAACACTTAGAAAAATGGGAATAGGAGGAAAGTTCCTCAACATGCTAAAGGGCATATATGAAAAACGCACTGCTAACATCTTACTCAATGGTGAAAGACTGAAGGCTTCCCCTCTAAGATCTGGAACTGCACTGGATCTTTTAGCCAGAGCAATTAGACAAGAAGAAGAAATAAAAGGCATCCAAACTGGAGAGGAAGAAGTAAAAACTTTCACTGTTCACAGATGATATGATCCTATATACAGAAAAAATCTACAAGAAAGCTACCAGAATAAATGAATTCAGCAAAGTGGCAGAGTACAAGATCAACATGCAAAAACCGTAAGTGTTTCTATACAGTAGTAATAGGTAATCTCAGGAGGAAATCAAGAAAAAAATCCATTTACAATAGCAATTAAAGATTTAGATATCTTGGAATAAATTTAACCAAGGATGTAAAGGACTTATATATAAAAAACTACAAAACTGTGCAAAAAGAAATCAACGAAGATCTAAATAAATGGAAGGACATTTTGTGCATATGTACTGGATAAATACTGTCAAGATGTCAATTCTAACCAAAGCAATTTACAGATTGAATGCAACCCCAAAATTCTAACAACATACTTTGCAGAAATGGAAGAGCCAATCATATTTATTCAGAAGAGTAAGGAACTCTGAATAGCCATAACCATCTTGAGAAAGAACAAGGTTGGAGGACTCACACTTCCTGGCTTTAAAACATATTACAAAGCTACAGTGATCAAAATAGCGTGGTAATAGAGTCTCACATCTATGGCCAACTGATTTTTTGTTTTTATTCTTTTATTTGCCAAACGATTTTTTTTAAAAGATTTATTAACACACACCCCCGCCCCCACTATTTGCGCTCACTGTCTGCTTTCTGTGTCTGTTCATTGTGTGCTGTCTGCTCGTCTTCTTTTAGGAGGCACCAGGAACTGAACCTGGGACCTTCCCTGTGGGAGGGAGGTGCCCAATCGCTCGAGCCATATCTGCTCCCTGCTTGTTGTGTCTCTCGTTGTGTTTCTTCATTGTGTCTCCTCTTTGCATCATCTAGTTGCGTCAGCATCGCAGGCGCCCAACTGCTTAAGCCACATCCGCTCCCTGCCAAATGATTTTTGACAAGGCTGTCAAGTCCATTCAATTGGGAAAGAAGTCTCTACAACAGGTGGTGCTGGAAAACTGGATCTCCAGATGCAAAAGAAAGGAGGACATCTATCTCATATCAGATACAAAAATTAACTAAAAATCGACCAAAATCGATATAAGAATTAGGATGATAAAACTCCTAGAAGCTAATAATGTAGGGAAGCATCTTCAGAATCCTGTGTTGGGCTATGGCTTCTTAGACTTTATACCCAAAGCACAAGCAACAAAAGAAATCAAGAGATAAATGGGATCTCATCAAAAACTTCTTTGCACCAAAGGAATTTATCACAAACGTGAAATGACAACCTACTCAATGAGAAAAAGTATCTGGAAATATCCGATAAGGGTTTAATATCCAGAATATATAAATAAATTTATGTTAAAAAAAAAAAAAAACTGGCTGAGGAGAGCCAACAGTCCCTCAGGCTGAAATAAGGCACACTAGACAGTAACTCAAAGCTATATGAAGAAATAAAAAAAAATACTAAACTCATGCTTAAAAAAATTCTACAGCTCAACAATAAGACAAACCCAATTTAAATGGGCAAAAGAACAGACATTTCTCCAAAGAAGATATACAAATGGCTAAAAGCACATGAAAAAAAGCTCGACATCGTTAGCTATCAGGGAAATGCAAATCAATTTCTATGCTTTAGTCTTGGATTGGGTGTTTCAATACTGATCTTTAGGGCTGATGTCCATCATCCCACAATCTTGAGATCCCCCTCCCCTCCCAAAGGCTCAGTAATAATGGCAAGACTGTAGAGCCGAAGAGCCCTTTTTTTTTTTTTTTTTTAAAGATTTATTTTAGCCCACCACCACCGTGTTGTTTGTGCTCACTGTCTGCTCTGGCTGCGTGTCTTTTTTTTTCTCCTTTTTTAAGGAGGCACGGGGACCTCCCCTGTGGGAAGGAGGTGCCCAATCGCTTGAGCCACATCTGCTCCTGCTTGTTGTGTCTCTCGTTGTGTCTCATTGCATCAACTTGCCGCATCAGCCCATCATGTCAGCTTGCCGTCTCTCTCGTCTTCTTTAGGAAGCACCGGGAACCCAACCCAGGATCTCCCACGTGGGAGGCAAGCGCCCAACTGCTTGAGCCACATCCCTTTCCAAGTCTTTCCTTTTTATCCCTACGATATATTTCACATGAATTCTTAAATTTCACAAACATCTCTCACTTGCTGGTGAGTCACAGTAAGTACCCTGAGCTGCCATGGTGACAGCGTCTGTGAGACAGTGCTGCGGGCAGGTTCAGGTCTGAGGCCAAGCCCAGCCTGTGCTAACTGGCTGTGTGCCTTGGACAAAGCCATGGTCACCTCCCTCAGCCTCAGTGTCCTCATCTGTAAAACAAAGGATTTGGATTAGTTTACCTCTAAACTAATTAGAGCTTTACCATTTTATTATTCTATTCTTCATTAAAAATATCTAATGTGGTAAGCGGCTGTGGCTCAATCAGTGGGGCTCCCGTTTACCATATGGGAGGCTCCGGGTTCGGTTCCCGGGGCCTGCTGGTGGGGGCAGGCCCGCCCGCGTGGCATGGTTGGCTGACCAGGCGAGCACAAGCAACAAGGGGGGGATAAATGAATAAATAAATAAAATCTTTAAAAAAAAAAAAAAAAATCTAATGTGGTACCACTGACTTTTTATTTTTTATTATTTTTTAAAGATTTATTTATTTACTTTATCCATTTTAAAAAACCCCTTCCCCATTTGCTGTTTTGTGTCCATTCACTGGGCAATTCTCTGTGTCTGCTTCCTGCCATCTCTTCTCATCCTCCTCCAGTTTACACCAGGATTCGATCCTGGAGACCTCCGATGTAGGAGAGAGGTGTTCTGCCACCTGCGCCACCTTGGTTCCTGGCTTTCAGAGCTTTTGGAGCATCTCGTCTTGTCTCTCCCCTGCATCTCTCTCCTGTAAGGTCATCATCTTGCTGCATGGCTCCCGGGGCCTGGCGGCTCACCAGCACACAGAGCCTGGCAGCCCATGCGCCTTCTATATGTATATTTTTTTAATTTTACCGGGAGGTCCCGGGGATCAAACCCAGGTCCCTCCATATGGCAGGCGGACGCCGAACCATTTGAGCCACATCCGCCCCCCACCACTGACTTTTTAGCTTGCAGATTTGGAGACTACAGGAAATGTGATTTCTGCCCCATCACACGTATGAAATTTCTTTGTTAGGAGTTTTCTTGGGATGGTTTTGTTTTGTTTTTTTTCCTTCTCCATCCAGAACAAATACTGAGGCCAGCATTGGTACTCTCTCTAGTTCACCCATGAAGGATGGGACCTTTCAAAACCTTATTTACAAAAAGAGGCAGCAAGCCATCCATTCAAAGTTTACCAATTTGATTTTTCAAAATTTGCTTTGAAATATTATTTATATTGATTTGGGGGCATCTCCTTAAATTCTGCACCCAGTGCCTCACTCAAGTCCCACTTGGCATGTGTGTCTGTCAAATAAGACTTCCAACCAACCCTTCACAGGCCTCTAGTTTGTCTCCTGCAATGGTGGGATCCACTGAGAGTCTGATTTGGGCACCAAAGAATGGCAGATGCCCCCAAAGCTCACTTGCTTTCTGGATTCCTGCTTCCTATTATTTACAGCCTGGTTTAGTTTGACAAAGGGCTGCCGATGCAAAGCACCAGAAATGTGCTGGCTGAGGTCTTGGCCTCCCCTCCAGGCTCACCATCTCCTCTTGAGCTGCTCCATTAACCCAGCCTCTTTGAGCCTCTCAGGGGGTTTGTTTTCCTACAGTCTTCTCTCTCACACTGCAGAACCAAATATGCAGGCTTTGTGGAGTTTTTCTTTTTGGAGTAATGAAATAATTCTAAAACTTTTTGTTATGATGAATGTACAACAATGTGATTATACTAAAAGCCATTGATTATACATTTTAGATAGATTGTATGGTATGTGAATATAATCTGAATAAAATTCCTTAAGAAATAAATAATTGTGCAAGAATAGCCAGAAATAGCAGCTATGTACAGTAGGGGAAACGGAGATTGAGGGGTGAAGAAGTTTGCTTGTCTGTTTTTTATTACTATTATTAGTATTGAAATAATGAAAATACACTACTAATGATTGAAGTAATGAATGCAGAACTATGTAATTATACCAAATACCAATGATTGTACTCTTTGGATGAATTGTATGATTTATTAATACGTATCAATAAAATCAATTTGGGAAAAAATAAAAAAAATAAAAAAGGCAGTCTTCCCTTTCCTGTGTGTTTTTCTGTTTATATCAGACCCAGCAAGGGGGCAGAGACTCAACCTGAGTCAACCCTCACTGACATAGTCCAATCAAAAGCCCTAAAGCAATCTTAACAAGTAATCTAATCAAAGGCCCCTCAACTGAATTTAATGCAATCAAAGGGCATCACACCCAGAGGAACAGATTAGTTTACAAACACAATCTTTCTCTTTCTGGGATTCACTAAATAATCTCAAACTGCCACATAGTCTTTGAGGGTCTCTCTTACTTTCCTATCTGCTTAACACTGCACTAAAAATGTGTTTTTAAAAATATTCTTTTGAAGTAATGAAATTGTTCTAAAATTTTGTGGTGATGAATGCACAACACTGTGATTATACTAAAAACCATTGATTGTACACTTTGAATAGATGGTATGGTATGTGACAATATCTCAAAAAACTGCTTAAAAAAAAACACACACACAATGAGATGCTATTTACACCCATTAGAATGGCTACTATTAGGAAAAAACAAGAAACAAAAAATGGAAGAGACTTCTGGGAAGACGGAATATTAGAGACACAATGAACTCACTTTTCTCCCAGAAAAATAGCTACAGGACAGGCAGAAACGGCCTGAAAAACTGTTCTAGGGCTTAGGGCACCAAAAGAAAGCTGGGCACCATGCAGAAGAGAGGGGCAAAGAAGAAGAATCTTGATGGGAAAACACTATGAGTAAAAGATGCAGCTGCAGCTGCCGGCACCCTTTTCCTCACCCTCGGAGCAGTCAGCTTGAATTCTCTGGTCTCCGGCCAGTGGCTGTAGACAGAGAGGGCGACAGGGCCCTCTTTCCCCAGGAAAGAAGAGAGAGAGGGACATAGCCTAAAGCTAACAGCTTTTGGCCAACAAAAATTTGGTCTGCTGTGTCCCATGAGTCCTACCAGGCCAGTTGGGGCTATACCTATTTTGACCTGGGAGCCACCATGGGACTAAAGATATCTGACCCTCTCAAACACCCTCTCTATGGGCCGGGACTGGTTGTTGAGGATGCAGAGGGGAGTGGGATTATTTCCTACCCAGGAAGCCATATGACCCGGCAATAGCATTACTAGGTTTTTGCCGACACGGACAAACATCTGCACTCCGATATTCATAGCGGTGTTATTCACGATTGCAAAAAGATGGAAACAAGTCAGGTGTCCATCAACTGATGAAAAGATAAACAAATTGTGGTGTATTCACACGATAGAACATTATGCAGCTGTAAGAAGAAATGAAGTCATGAAGCATATGGCAACATGGATGAACCTGGAGGACATTATGTTGAGCGAAGCAAGCCAGACACAAAAGGACAAATACTGTTTGACTGCACTATTATGAACTAAATATATTGTGTAAACCCATGGAATTAATAACTAGAATTCAAGTCACCAGAAAACAGAATGAGGGTAGAGAATGGAAAGCTGAGGGTTACGCTGTGCAGAATTGGTGAAAAAGTTGTTTGTAAATCTTTGGAAATGCAAAGAAAGCAGACCACAGTGTTTGTAACCAGCAGTGCTATTGTATAGGTATGACAGTGGTTGAAAGGGCAAGTCTCAGGTCCTGTATATCACGAGAAGGAAAACTAAAAATGTAACACGGGACTGTATAGCATAGCAAAACCTCATGTGGAATATGAGAATGGGTGATATTGCATATATAAGACTGTCTTTTTTCTGTTTATTATTATTATTGCTATTGGAGTAATGAAAACATTCTAATATTGACTGAAGTGATGAATACACAACTCTGTGATTATACCAAGTACTACTGATTGTACACTTTGGATGAAATGTATGTTTTATTAATATGAAGGAATAAAATTGAATAACATTACAAGTGTTGGAGAAGACAGAGATAACAGGAACATTCATTCATTGCTGGTGGGAATGAAAAATGGTACAGTTACTGTGAAAGACAATTAGGCAGTTCCTTAGAAACTTAAGTATAGAATTACCATTTGAACTGGCAATTTCACTACTAGGTATATACCCAAAAGAAATAAAAGCAGGAACACAAACAGATATTTGGAGATTGATGTTCAGACAGGCATTATTCACTATTGCCAAAAGATGGAAGCAACCCAAGTGTTCATAAACCGATAAATGGATAAACAAAATGTTGTATATGCAGAAAATAGAATATTATTCAGCTTTAAAAAGGAAGGAAGTCAGCAAGTAAAGGGCAAATACTGTTATGTTCCCACTGATATGAAATAATTAGAACAAGCAAGTTCACAGAGTCACAATCTAGAATACAGGCACAAAGGGCTGGGCTGGGCACAGGAAGGGGAGCTGACGACGGCTGTGTGCACAATTTCTACTGTGGCTGACCGTAAGGCTTGGAAACGGACGGTGGTGATGGCAGAGCACACTGTGAATGTAACTGACAACACTGAATTATTTGTGTGACTGCGGTTAAAAGAGGAAATTTTAGGTTGTGTATATGTTACTAGAATGAAAGTTAAAGGAAATAAAAGAAAAAACAAAACAAAGTAGACTAGAGGCTGCCCGGGTCTAGGAGATGGGACTGGGGGAATTTCTGCTCATGGGGACAGTCTCTGCTGAAAAAGTTTTGGTAGTGGAACATGGTGATGGCTGTAGAACATGGTAAATGTAATGAATGCCACTGCATTGTACACTTAAAAATGGTTCAAATAAGATATTTTGTGTTATATATATATATTGCACTACAATAAATTTTTTTTTAAATCAAAAAATAAAATTACAGGTTTTAAACAGCTGATAGCTGGTTATGTTATCAGAAAACATAATTAGCTTTATTCACTAAGGGTGGCTTCAAGCTTTTCCTATTCATGCCAGAAATTTCACCCACCTTTTGTCACTTTTTATAAAACTGAAATGTTGGCATGCATTAGACTTCAACTCTGCAGCAACATCCTGACAGTTATCCACATCTATTTCAAGAAGCACCACCTTATTCTTTTGAGAGAGGGAATGAAAGAAAAGCTTGGTCATTTTATAAGGCCTGTTCACATGGCTGAGAAATCAGCTGCTGCAGGCTTGTCTCCAGCACTGTTCAGGCTGCCTGAAAGGCTTCCTCACACTCCACTGGCTTCACCATTGTGGCTGCTGGGGTCTGACAGCAGCCACAGAAAACCTCAAGAAGTACCCAAACGGCAGGGAGGAGGCAAGGAGCCCGCTCAGGGCAGGCTTCCCTTATAGCCGCAGTCTGTTCTCCCTAAATCTGTGAACTGGGAATCGTTATAACATTTTTAAAGGGTTGTGAAACAAAAGAGATAAAACAAATGCACAAAGAAAAGAAAAAAAATGCAAAAAGATAAGCAACAAAGACCATATGTGGCTCTCAAAGCCTAAAATAGTTACTCTCTGGTCCTTTACACAAAGTTTGCTAACCCCTATACTAGAGAAGAAAGTAAACTCGGAAAGTCAAATGTCTTCCAGAAGTTTGAAGAAATGCAAATATAATTTAAAAGATAGAAAATACACATACAAACTTCCAGTTAAACATGGTGGATTGAACACACAAAATTATACTGAACCCTCATGAAATCCCACTGAGAGGACAAGGAAACCAATATAGACACAGAGAACGCTGGAAAGGTTCGGGAATCGCAGGGATCAGGTTCTTTAAAAGCTGGAGTCTGGGTGTGAGCAGGAACTCTGGCTTCAAGTCTATGCAGGGAGCAGGTGAACGCCCTCCCTCCCGCCCTCCCTCCCGCTGCGCGTGCTGAGCCCGAGCAGGCAGCGGCTGCCCTGTCCCTGCTTCAGCAGAGGGCTAGATGTTCACTAGAGAAAATGAGCCGGAGACCGCCAGATGGGAGGACAGCAGACCGAGCAAGGACTGCCGTGAACTGCCGGGCCAGAAACAAGAAAGCAAAGTTTCTTTATTAAATGGTGAGCTACTTCCACCTACCCACTCTTCTCCTACTCAGTTCCTAAACACTGGCAGTCAGTTTCATAGATTCCAGGCAGAAGGCCGAAGAATTTTCTAGAAAAACTGACCCTAAAGTACAGAGCTACAGATACTGATAGCTGAGGGTTCCCCCTGAACAACCTCTGCCTCATCACTTTACACTCAGGGTGTCTACTCAAGGTTACAATTAGCTGTTCAGTGCCTTACCTTTAACATAAATGGATAGTCAAGGATCACCAGACATTTGAAGAGAGCTTCCAAATGAAAAAGTCTAAAAGAAACTAAGAAACAAAACAAAATTCAAAAATTATATTTAATATCTTCAAAGACAGAAACAATTGCATCCATAAAGCAAAAACAAGGTACTAGAAAGAAAGACCATTCAGAGAACACTAAAGAACTCCCGGAAATAAAAAATGTCAAAACACAGGTTTAAAAAAAATGTAATAGGTTAGAAGACAGAGTTAAGGATATCTCCATAAAGATGGAAAATAGGGGGGAAAAGATAAGAAAATTAATAATTCAACCCAGAATATCAAATATCTGAACAGTAACAGTATCAGAAAGTAAAACCAGAGAAGAAAAGGAAATTACAGAAGAAATAATACAAGAAAATTTCCCAGAAATTAATCACACGTTTCCAGACTGAAATGCTAGGCACGATCATTGGTAAAAAATAAAACAAAAGGGGCAATAATTTAGAAATTTCTGAACAGTGGAGATAAAAAAGATCCTAAAAACTTCCAAAGAGAAAAACAGGTCAAGATCAAGAATCAGAATGCCTTCTCAAGAAGAATACTGAAAAGCTAGAGAACAACGGAATAATGGCTTTAAAAGTCGGGTGGGGGGAGGGATTATTTCCAATCTAGACTTTTATACTCAATCATATAAAATGTGACAGTAAAGCAAAGACATTTTTGGAAAGGCAAGGTCACGAAATTTTTACTTCCCATGCACCTTTTTTTTTTTTTTTTTAAGATTTTATTTATTTATTCATTTATCCCACCCTTGCTGCTCGTGCTCGCTGGGTCAGCTAACCACGCCGTGCGGGCGGGCTTGCCTTCACCAGGAGGCCCCGGGAACCGAACCCCGGGCCTCCCATATGGTAAACGGGAGCCCTACTGATTGAGCCACAGCCACTTCCCTCCCATGCACCTTTTACTCAAGAAGTTAATAGAGGATATGTACTTCCAAAGTAAAGGAATAAACAACAACAAAAGAAATAAGGAAGTCAGGGAAAAGAGCCTCTAACACAGTAGAGTAGCCACTGTAATTTCCAGGATGACAGCTGGGCAGCAGACCTACGAGGGATAACTAAGAGTAGATCAAAAATTTAAGAGCAGGGAGCAGATGTAGCTCAAGTGTTTGCCTGCCTGCTTCCCATAAACAAGGCCCCAGGTTCAATCCATGGCACCTCCTAAAAACAAAAACTAACAAACAAAAACCAACTCAAGGTAGCCACTATAGCTCAGTGCTTGAGCACAAGCTTCCCACATACGGGGTCCCAGGTTCAATCTCCGGCCCCAATACCACTAAATAAATAAATAAATAAATAAATAAATAGATAGATAGATAGATAGATAGATAAAATTTTAAGGGCATACAGGAGAGATGGCTTAAAAAAAAAAAAAAAAGGTATATTTGAGGTCAAAGAAATCAAATAATTGCCTCTAACTTCAGAAAAGACAAGGATTTGGCACAAGAACCACAATTAAATCTAAACACACAATCTTTTGAGCTTTGAACAATACTCACTAAAACAGTCAATACTGATTTATCACAAAACGTGACTCATAACAGTAGGAGTGTGAAGAAGGAAGGGGTTAAGAGACATATACACTTAAGTGAGTTGGAATTTTTTTCTTTAATTCAAGCAGCAGCAGGAAAATGGAGGTGAATACCAAAAGAAACAGTTAAGGTAACTGAGTGGTCGCCTCAATGGAAAGAGGCCGCAGAGGCCGAGGTCTGAAGATGCTGCTGGCTTTGAGGCTGGAGAGAGGGGCCACAAGCCTCCGGAAGGTGGGAGAGGCAGGGAACAGACCATCCCCCAAGAGCCTGCAGGAGCACAACCCTGGGGACACGGTGCCTGGACCCAGAGAGATCCATTCTGAACTTCTGGCCTCCAGAACTACGGGAATAACTGTGTATTGTGTTAAGCCAAGCTTGTGTTAATTGTTACAGCAGCAATATGAAACTCATACATTTTCCCGAGCAATTAAAACAGAAAAGTCTTCTAAGTTCTTATGAAATTCATAAGTATTTAACTTTACAGTTCTAATAAGGCTGCATAAATAATTTGGTAATATCTTTCTAATCACAGCTGCCAAACCCAAAGCTCTGAAAGATTACAATGGAGTCCTTTCTACCTGAAACCTTTACGCGAAAGGTGATTAGGCTCACACTTCAACTGCCTGGAGTAAGCTTACAGGAGAAATCGCGCTGAGGCAGCAGTAAATGGATGTACCCCATTATTTCAATGTCCCTTCTACCTTCATTTCATCAAATGAAGGCCACACAGTCTCTGGGTTTGAAGGGATAGTAAAGACAGGAAACTGAATTACACAACCAAAGCTCCAATCCCCTCTACATTTCCAGGCAGCAATTGCTAACCTAAGCTTGAGCACTTCCTGGTGACAGGAGTTCACCATCCCACAGCAGCCTATTCCATCTCTGGATAGCTGTGATTCTTAGTTCTGATTTGATACCTCTAATTTCCATCCACAGGGTCTGTGGATTTCTAGTCTTCCACGCTAATCTTTATCCATGGGGTCTATTTCTAGTCCTCAGTGTTAACGAAAACACATCTAACAGGTGAGACTGCAAAACGCCAATCACGTTTGCTCCGTCATACCGTGGGAGATAGAAAGACCTAAGTTTAAATCCCAGCCCTGTATTATCTCCACTTTTCAAACTGAGACTTAAAAATGTTCAACAACTTGTCCATGTTATCTACTTAAGTCCTTCTCCTTAGGATCCTTGTGAGGACAGAGCTTGGTACAGTGCCCCCAGAGCAGACACTGACTAAACTGTAGTTGTAAAGACAAGGGCAGGGATTTGAACCCCACATACACAAGCTGCTCCCTCTGAATGATCTCCATTTAGTCTTTAATCACCTTAAAGGATGGCACCTCAAGCTGCGGCAGGTATCCAGGGCTTGTTTAATCTGCGCAGAGGGGCTGGGACCACCCTTCCTTCCCTCAGTAAAGATATATTTCCACCAAAGCAGCCTAAAATCAAACCTGTTTTCTTTCATGGCCACATCACATTGTAACAGAATAACTCAGAAAAAAAATCTCTTTTAGAAATATTACGACCACCTCTCCATCTTGTTGGATTTAAAACTCATACCAGTGATAATGACCAGCAAAATAAATGTTAGGCTGAGAGAAAAACTGATTGACAAATTCTTACACCACTTATTAGAAAGGATAATACAATGTAGTATTCCTGAGTCAGTGACTATAAAACACCTTGGAAATTGCTTAGCATGTACCAAGTGCTTATTAATAGTTAAGACTTTTCCCAACGTTGATCCAGCATACCCTATAATCAATTCTGGGTAATCCCTCCTCTTCAACAACATAAGCAGCCACAGAACACCAGTTGCAAGGTACTCTACTAAAAGTCTACACACACACACACACACACTTTCTTCTACTTGTTTCAACAAGCCTAAGGCAGGGCCAGGAGGAAAACACCCCAGGCAGTGCTGCCTCCAGAGCCCACCTTCCTGAACACGGAGCCACCGTGGCTCTCATTTTAGTTAAGTGTTCAAGGCAAACATCTCCTCCCTGATGCTGTTACACTAGTGTGTTCACCTCATGAAAATTCACCAAGCTATACACGTAAGACCTGTGCACTTTTATGTGTGGTAAATAAAGGAGGACAGGAGGCCTCAAGCAACTGATAAAATCACTTATATTAAAAGTATACATACACATCTCCTTGAATTCAGTCTTCAAAAGGAAAATTTTAGTCCAGTTAAAATTTAATATGAAATAAGAAAGCAAAAAAAAAAAAGAAAAAAATTTAATATGAACTAGCAAATCAAAATTCAGATGTTTAAGCTCTGCTACTCCTGGTGGCTACTTTTTTCCCCCTTACAACTGTCTCTCCAATCTACAATCCTTCTATACTATCACAGGCTTGTGTGTAAAGGTAAAGACTGTAAGAGGGAAGGGGAAAATAAACTCAAAATGTCATAGCTGGTAGTAACAAACTTGAAATTTTCTGAGGCTAGGCTGCTCAAGGCCAGGGGACATAAGCTAATGCCACATAAACTGCCACTGAATGAATTACAGTTGTATAGTTACTTTAAAATGCTAATGAGGCCACTTATGAAAGTTCTTGCAGATGCTTATGTAAGGATTTCCATGATCACCTGTCTGCTGTAACACAGCTGAGTGTATCAACAGCGCTGCTAGCAGAAATACACCACCTGTTCCCTAAAGAAACTGAGTCCGAAATTTAAGTCTCTAAACCCAACTACAGCTTCCTTTAGCCTTTCACACATCACATTGTCGAACTTCTCTCCCTCCCCCCACAGCCTAGATCCTCTATTGAAGAAGCCCAGAAACAGCGAGCTTAGGGCTGTTTCCCACTAAAAGGAACCATGGCTCTCTGGAGAAATGGCTGATTCTGGTCTGAGGCAGGAAATGTGTAAGATAAACCTGGAACATTTTGTCATACCAGAGAGCAAGAAAGCCATGGAAGACTATTAGACTCGTATCAAAGAAACTCAGGATCCAAATACTAACAACAAAAAGCAAAAGCAAAAAAACATCAAATTTTTCTTTAGGAGGCACCAACCAGGTCCCGAACCCAGGACGTCTCATGTGGGAAGCAAGCGCTCAACCGCTCGAGCCACATCCACTCCCCCAAATATTAAACATATATAATTTGCCATCTTTTGAGGTTGCTAGATAAATCAGTCACTATTTTGAAAACTAATTTAAAAAGGGGGAAGCACTTACTCTTCCCTTTCCTATTTGAACTGCACCTCCAGGAAACCAAGTAACAGAGGAAAAGTATTCCAATGAAGGAAGGCAATTAGAGTATCCACATTCTTCAGTCCCTATGAATTAACAGACCCAGGTATTGATCAACACCCCTAGCATCACTAGAAGAGAGAGAACCAGACATTACCTGCCTCGTGGATGAAAGCACACAGCATGAAGTAGCCTTGCCAAAAAACTGGAACCAGGTCAGGCTTTAGATTCAACTACAGGAAACACAGCGATCAGAGGGCTGTTAGCCACAGGGATGCAATCGGCAAAATCTACCGGAACAGCTATCCAACTTCTTCAACAAACAAAATGCAAAGGAAACAAAGGGAGAAAGGAACATATCAACTACTTCCCAATGTGTGGACCTTATCTGGATACTTATTTAAACAGTGCGTTTCTGGGGGGGAAAAAAAAAAAACCACAACTGTGTTTATGAAACTGGAAATTTAATCACTTGACTGAATATTTGATGGTATTAGAGAATTATTATAAATTTTAAATTGTTCTATGTGTGATAAAGGTATTGTTCTAATGTGTGATAAAGGTACTGTGGTCACTTTAAAAAAAAAGGAGCCCTCATCTTTTAGAAATACATATGAAATATTTACAGATGACCCAGGAAATGGATAGGGCAGGTCTAGCTTGGTAACGGGTATGTGGAAATTCATCACACTACTCTGTTGGTTTTTGTGTATGTTCAAAACTCTCCTTAACAAAAAGTTAAAAATAAAACTTTAATTTAAAAACAAATTTTTTAAACCTTTCCACATCCATTTTTAGTTTACAACAGTAAAAGAGGTGACACAATGATAACTAAATGCAGACCTCCCAAAAGATGAGATTAAGTCATCCCAGAGGAGAGTTCAAATATTGTATTAGGAGCAATGGGATTTCACATATCAATATTTTTGATGGGCACTTCAGTTCTTAGGAGGGAATTTTTCCATCACATTCAAAATCTCAAACCTGATAGTACATATGAATTCAGAATAGAAGATTCTCCAACCGATACTTTCCTCTTCGAGACATTAAGAGACTCTCAAGACAGTAAGCATACTTAGAAAAACTTAATCACCTTAGATCATTAATACTTACAAGCAAATACATTAAAGAAATTCCAAAACGGGAGAAGGTAACAGAGTAAGTTGTTCTGAATACTTTCCTCAGCACACAATCAGGACGCAGGGTCCTGTGCTGGGAAAACTGCCTCTGGACTTTGGAAAGACTGGAAAAATGAAGTGGCCTGGGCAGCTTCCTCCACTAAGAAACAGGGATGCTACCGTCCATGAAGGACTGGTGGGAAGGATTAAACATAGTATGTACACAACTTCCAGCATAACACCTGGCATTTAGTCACATCTGCGCAATAACTGGTGGCAATGAGTACTCTGGAATTTTAAAGGAATGCAATCATCTGTTAACTTAATGAGGCAATAATGTATTTTCAGAAGAAAAATCTACTCTGTAAGAACCTTAAAAAGCAAACCACACCTCTCCAGGTTAACTCCATGCAAAAAGTATAAAGGCTACGATGAAACGATTCAACTGGTCCTTAACCTAAGAAGAGAAGAAAACTTACATACTTAGGCTTAAACTTTGCTAAACTAGAGTTACTCAACTCTGCTCCTCCCTATAAAAATCTTCAAAGATTCCCTACTGTCTACTGAAAAAAAAGTCAAACTATTTACAACGACACTGAAGTCCCTCCAGGATGAGCCCAGCTTACCTTTCCAGCTCTTGGTCAAACTACTTCCTATTTACCATTTCCCAGACACATACGGATTTTGGCCTTTCCCCCTCTATGTAATGGCATCTGCTTTCTCAGTCCTCCACAATGCACTGCAGTTGTCACTGGATCTCTTTCTCATCTTTTGGACTCTAAGTTCCTGAATGGCAAGAGGGACTGTACTACTCATCCACAGTGCTGACCTAAAATAAAACTTTATCCATAATAAAAAATCAACAAATGTCTACCGAATAGAATTTAGATGGTGAAATGCATCATAATATAGTTTCCTCTATTATTTTACTTTTACATTCACAAAATTAAGAGGGTAGGTAGTTGTTATAATGGGTTCCTGATTTCCAATCCAAGCTATTTTCAACGTAAAAAAGATAAATGCTTTCAAGATT
Organism: Tolypeutes matacus; assembly: GCA_026826555.1. Lineage (NCBI taxonomy): Eukaryota > Metazoa > Chordata > Mammalia > Cingulata > Chlamyphoridae > Tolypeutes > Tolypeutes matacus. The sequence continues at coordinate 391,685 of JAKSZT010054153.1, read as the reverse complement.
CCTATTTATTCCACAGCTGAAAACAAAATGTTAATGGTATTTCTAATTCCTGTGCAATACTGGTAAAAAATCACAAAACAGTGATCAATTAGAAGTCCTTGCAAGACTTATTAAAATCCAAGTAGTCCACTAGAAAAAGTCACACATTAAAACAAAGGCAGCTAAACAACAACAAAAAGGCAGCAACACGGCTTATCCCACTTTCCAGAATATGTCTGAATCCTTCTGGATCCTTCGCTGTTATTTTTTCAATTAGACATCCCATACTAACAGCCTCTGCAGTGCTAACCAATAAATGATCCATGCAGAAAGGCAGCTTGTAATTGCCACTGTGCTGTTTCTCCAATGCTTTGAGAGTTTAACCTAAGAACTAAATGAACCACTTATCAATGGACCTTTTTTCTCTAAGGTGACTCATAATTAGGCCCCCAAATTATAGGTTTCCCTGTGATTTCTATTATTCTACAAACATGTTAAACTAATCTGTTAGTTTAAAGTACTGAATCTTAATTCTGGGACATCAAATCTCATCTAGTCCAGCACCTCCCACCCCTCACCTTTTTTTTTTTTTTTTTTTTTTTTTTTTTCTTTTTTTAATATTACAGGGCATTGAGCCAGGAAGACAGAAGTTAATTATCTACGAGTTTACATGGTAACTTGAATCCAGGACTTCCTGACTCCCAAAGCTATGGTAAATATACTGCACATTATGTAGTGTTGAAATCTTTCACTACTATTTTCAAATGAGAAGCTTCTGAAGACAAAATTACCCATTCATCTTTTTGTTAGTCAAGTGGCAAAAGTGAGGATTAGAGGTTGGTCCTTATCTTAGTTCTTATACTTTCTGCTACAATAAAGTTTTTATCCTTGAATACTGGAAAAATAAGTTCCAAGAGTAAAAATTTAAGGTAGCATGTACGAACTGTAGAGAAACCACCAGATTTTTATGTAAGTGGCAGTACATCATGAATACAGCAAACTATAAATTCAACCCAGTGACCTAAGTGTCAAGTGATCCAAAACCCATTAGCCATTACCAATTCCCCAAGCTAGATAGTGCACAGAAGGCTGAACTCATTGTGCAATGATGATAAATATTTCAAGAGTAAACTTTTCAATAAAAAATGCAATGAATGTATTATGCATGATTGTTCTGTAAACCCACAAATTCTCTAATTTTGAAAAATGCAATGAATGTGGAATGACTAAATGTTCTGGAAAATTTATGAGACATTTTCAGTAGTCTGCACAAAGTTATTTTGAAAGGAAACAAACAGCATGTATCACTCAACTTCAGCTGGTAAATAAGTACTTCAAAAGGTTCTCCCTCCAGGAAAAATGTCATAAATAAGATGTTCTGGAATGTATACAGAACCTAGCAACAACTTTTAAAGTGTTATTTGTGGAAGTCTTCTCACACTCATCTCCCTATAAGTCTTTAAGAATCAAACAGGCTTCTTATCAATCTTTCCCCCTGAAAAAAAAAATCAAGTGACCAACATCACCATCCTTTGATTAAGTGAATCATCAAAAAAACAAACCGACAGACCACAAACTTGCTATAGAGGAAAAAAAAAAAGACATGATACAATTAATTTCGCGAGAAGCACAAAAGGTACTTTTTAGTTCTTACTCGGAGAATTCACTCTTCCAAATTACTTACAAGGTAAAATTTTAGCCATCTAGAAGTTACTAGAACACAGTGGACATCCTTTCTCTTCCGAGTTTGACAAGCCAGAGGGAATGTAGTCTTAATACTTCACTTCCTCCTCTCTGCCACATCATTACTGCCAGCTGATAAAGTCCTATTGAAGTTTATGGTTACCTAGAAATGGTATGTATGGAACCTATGGAAATTCCACTATGAGAAAAAGGGAAAAAATCGGCGGGATGAAATATGCCAGGCCATGGAAAACGGGAAAAGGAAAACGACGGTTAATTTTAAGCCCAAGAATGGGAACTCTGGGAGAGAGAGGGCTCACAGAAGTGCCCTGACTATTGGAAATCCAAAGCTAAACCAGGTAAAATGCCCTGGTAACCTCACGGAGGCGACACTAGAGCTGCTAACCCTAGCTCCAGGCCTCCATGAGGTGTGACCTACTGGTGACAAGCCGCGAGTACCCCCAAGGGCGGAACCCGGCTACGGTCACCGCGGTGGGGGTGGGAGAGGATGGTCCAATCTCGCCGGGGACAACAGTCCGGGCTCCCGGAGCCGGGCCGGCTCACCTCTGAAGAAGCGCATCGCCAGGCCGTGAAGCTCCTCTAAGCCAAAGCCCCAGCACAGCTCCAGCCGCCGCGCCTCCTCCGCCGCCTCCCCGGGCTCCGGCTGCTCCCCGGGGGCGCCCGGGCCCCGGCCCGACCCCGGAGGCGAGGGCGGCGGCAACGGCGGCGGCAGCAGCGGGGCACCCTCCGCGCCGGGCCGCTCCTCCGGGTCTGGGCTCAGCGTGAGCCCGTCCACGGACACCTCGAGCCGCTCCGCGCTCAGCACCGCCGCCATGGCCGGTTGCTGCGCCTCCTCGGCGGGGACAGGCGGCGGCCACGTAGCGACTTCCTGCTGACCTCTGACCCCGCGCGCCGACGCCGGAACTTCCGCTGAGCGAGGCCCGCCCCGGCCTCGCCCCCAACTCCGCGCTCGCCGCTGCCCCGGCCCGCGCGGCCCCAGCCAGGCTCGCTCCTCGGCGTTCGCGGCGCCGCGCCCCGCGCCCCTCGGCCCGGCCCCAGCCAGGCTCGCTCCTCGGCGTTCGCGGCGCCGCGCCCCTCGCCCGTCGGGTCTCCTCCGCGGCTTCCGGGCGCCGGGCTTGGTGCGGGGAGGACGCCCCCGGCCAGGCAGCGCCCGCCGGGCTGAGGAGCGGCGTGGCGGGCTCCCCGGCAGCCCTGAGGGGAAGGCAGGACTAAGGCCGCGGTTCTCCTAAGAGGAGTCTGGGGGCAGCAATTCAGGGGCTTCTCTGGGGGCAGAACTGAGGCCCGTGCGTTTTCTGGGGTCTTCTTTAAGAAAAGAATACAAAAAGCATGAACAAAGGTAGGTAGGAAAGTGACTGTATATTGAGAATGAGAAAGAGATCACGAATGACGTTTTTAAAAGTCAAAACCACAGACATACACACAACCATGAAATCTTTCTTTACACCAGATACACTTCTCAGTGTCCATGAAGTTTGGAAACACGATTCTTTTTTCAGGATTGAAAATGTCCTTGATGACGTTGAGTATATTCACCTAGTTTCCAAACTTTATGCACACCATTTACAATTGTCCCTATGGTTTTTGGCTGCACACCTTGGATGCCCTTTTCTAGTGGTGATTGTATTCTAATATTTTCTAGGAAGAAAATAGATCAGTCTTTTCTCTACCATGGTTGATTAAAGTTTATTTTTATTATCATTTATAAGTTTCATTCAGCATCACACTGTCTTGTATCTTTTTAGAGTTTTCGTCAAATTTGGGAAAACCTGTACCAACTGTCTCATATGAACTATAAGCTTTCAGGGCCGTGAGGTTTTTGCCTAGAGCCCTAGGATTTTCAGGATAAGATTTGTCTGTACATTGACATGACATGATCCACTGGGGTGAATAAACCATGAGATTTCACATACACACACGCTCACTGCACCACAACTTCGTTTCCCATAAACAAAAAGAAGTACGGTGCATTTATAATTGTATATACAACACTAGTAGCTTCCTGATGAGTTAGAACCTCCGTTGTGATTAAGGCTTCAGGAAATCCATCCTCCCACTTAGGATGTTTTATGTCTGATGGCTGAGACCATTTTCTATGGACTAGCTTCTTACCCCTTATTTCAAACCTGGTTTTTCCTCTGCTACCTACATACTTACCGTGCCAGGCACCTGGCCCTGCCGCTTCGTGGCATGATGCTGCCTGAGTTCGCTTATCGGGTGTATTCCAGAAAGCCGTTCCTCCACCCACGGTGAGTAGTACTTCAATGGTACACGGAAATGCCTGTGAACTTCAGAGATGCGTGCTATTATGCCCAAATTAAATGCATCCCTTTTTCAATCATTGTCACTTTAGCCAGATCCGCAAAACGCTGACGGCCGTTCCAACACCACCCAACACAGATGAGAAGAGTGATGGAAGGGAAGTAGGACGCAAGGAGACAGTAGTCTAAAATGTCATAATTCTGCAAATTTTACAGAAACATTTGGCCGTGGGAACATACTGCCAGGGCCCCCCGAAGGCCTTCAGACGGGCCTGTGTAAGTGAGGAGCCCGGAAGCTTATACTCTGTTAACTTTAAGTAACTCACATCTAGTTGTAGGGACTCTAAAATAATTCTACTCCAGGTCCAGTGACTTTTCCACAATGCATGCTCCAAGGCCTACCCTCCAGGAAGCCATAAACAGAATCACCTCCTTGTGTCTAGCTCAAGGTTCTACCTTTACTATTCAGTAAGTATTCAGGGTGATAATGAGATAGGTATATAACTACACATGGAATTATAGATTCCGTTTTCCAAGTTTTCTACAATGAACATTGCTTTTGTAATCAGAAAGTCAAGCATAGAATTACCATATGACCCAGCAATCTCACTTCTAGGTATATACCCCAAAAAACTGAAAACAGGGACTCGAATAGATAGTTTCACGTTGATACTCATAGCAGCATTATGTACAATTGCCAAAAGATGGAAGCAACCCACGTGCCCACCAACCGATGAAGGATGCACTGCTGGAGGGGAGGCGCCTCCGGGGAAGCCCAGCTCCCTCACGGTGTCCCGGGCGACTCAGAGAAACCCGGGGCGGCTTTTCGCTCTGCACGTGAAAGCACGTCCGCTGCGGGAAAGTCTGTCAACTTATTTGTGGGAAAATAAAGGAGCGGATCTCGCAGAGCCCGCCTCCCTGGGCGCCTCTCCGGCCGGCGTCGTCAGGCGCGGTCCTCGCGGGGCCCGGCAGAGGGCGCTGTCGGGCCGCGGCGGCGGGAGGCCGGCGGAGCGCGGGAGGGAGGGGCCGGAGCGCGGCGCGGGGCGGAGCATGCGCATCCGCCCGGAGGGGCCCGTCCGGGGCGGAGTCCTAGGGCTGCGCAGGCGCCGGCGCGGGTGCGGGCGGGGGCGGCGGGGGCGGCGGGGCTTCCCTCTGGCTTTGCTGCAATCTAAGGCTTCTTTATGTAGCTAGGACACGAGCAGCTACGCACGGGACATGTGAGGAGGGAGGCTTTAGCCTTTCGTCTGCGCCTTTCTGTACCGCTGGCATTTTCCCATCTTATACACGTTTTATTTTGGGTTTTGTTGCATTTTGGAAGCTCCAGGGCCGGTGCTTGAACCCGGGACCCTGTCCGTGCGAAGCCCGGGCCCAACCGCTGAGCTGCCCCAGCTCCCCATGTGGTTTTTGGTTTTTTTCAGTCGTCACTGGGAATTATCCGGGAAGGAAGATAGATGATGGCGAATTTTAAAAATTTTTTCTCTTGTGTACATTTAAAAAAAAAAGCTTAGTCTTTGTTCAAAGCCTATTGCAGGAACTTGAGAGGTTTTTGGGGTTTTTTTGCTGCTTTTGCTGCTGCACCTGCTACTTGCCCTAGTGGCTGGCACAGGGTAGGTACTGAATAAACATTTGCTCAGGGAATGAACAAATGAGAACTCCAGGTCAGAAGCAGTTCCTTCTTACCTTTGTTTCCTTTCAGAGGATATTCCTGAGTTAAAATCCCCGCATCACTCAACTGCGGTGCCCTGAGTCCTCCTGCCATCTCTGAAGAGCAGGTGAACTGACCAGGTTGCCTCAACTGCCCAAGTTCTCAACCATTTTCACAGATTCACTTAAGAAGCCTTTATTCAGCCCAGGACAGTGCCAGAGGCTGCTGTGAACTTCCCCAAATATTTTCCTAGTGACGTTGCTCATTTGCCTCATGCCTGCTGAGCACCTGACAGGTATGTATCTGGGCGGTATCCAGGTGCAGGGCTAATGAGCTGGGGGGGCGGCCTGCCGCGCAGACGTGCCCCCCGCTCTGATGCACTTCGCCGTCCAGATGCCGGGAATCTCACCCAGAGGAGACCCGAGTCCTCTTCGGCTGAGAGAGAAGCTTTACTGCTGCAAAGAGATCGTAGGTGAGTGGTGGATGTCAGGGGTCCTCAGAGGGGCACAGGCGAGCCCGACCCCGAGGGCAGCAGTGAGAGCTACGTGCTCGTCCCTGCAGGCAGACCCACCGTGGGGACAACTGCTCCTGGCAGTTGTTTATGTTTTTTTGAAATTTTTTTTTGTATTAAAAATGTAGGGATTTTCAAGGAGGCAGACTGACAGTGCCGCTGTTAGTGATTGGATTTTTAAACTTGCCAACACCGCTTGAGGAAAAAAATAGTGAAAAAACAAAAAAAAGGCAAGACTTTCCTGGACAGTATTAACCTGAGCACATAGTGAGACCGCGTGTCTGCACAGTGCAGGTTCCCTGCTCAGCCGGGGAGGCCCTGGCTCGCCGCCTGCACGGGGCTGAGGCCCTGCCTGGGAGCCGGGGGTCCGGGAGGCCCTCTGCAGGGCCCGCAGCAGCCGCGGCACCTCGGCCAGCCCAGGAAGGCCTCGCGCCGGGACACAGGTGCGCGGCCCTGGAGCACGGGGCGCCCGAGGGCGTGCGGGGGGGGGGGGCCGGGCACCCAGCAGCCAGGAGCCAGCGTGGGCGCGGGGGGCGCCGCAGGCCGCCTTCTCAGCGTGTCTGAACTGCCGCTGCTCGGAAGACAAAGGCTAGTTCAGAAGCAGCAGGCGGTGTGTCTAGGCGACTTTCCTCATTATTTTAAGAGTGATTCATTTCTTTTTAATATTTTACTTCTTTATTGATCACAAGATAATACAAATTTGTGGTGGGGAAAAATTCATGAAGGGTATAGGGTGAGCAGCAACGCTCCCCGGTTGGAGAGGTGTTGGGTTTTCTTGCTTGTTGTTTATTGTTGTTGTTGAAATAATGGAAAGGCTGCGATGATGGCTGAGGTGGTGACCGCACAACTGTGCGGCTGTGCGAGCACCCGTGAGTGTGCACTTGGGACGAACTATATGCTTTGTCGCTACGTGTGAATAAAACTGGTGTTTAAGAAAGTCAAAAGGAGCACTGCCAGCCCCCAGCCCCGGTCCTGCTTCCCAGAGCTAAGGGTTTCTTATGTATATGGACTTTCATGAAGTTTCTTCCATGAAAACAGATACGCACCTGTATATGTGGCGCAAACCTGTTGATCCTTTTCTTTAAGAACATACACAAATGTGCTTGTACCGTGCATCCTGTCGGGCAGTCTGTGTTTTTATCTTACAGTGTTTTGGAAGCCCCCTTTCCCCAATGGTACATCCAGAGCTACGGATCCTTTCTGGTAGTGTCCAGACTTCCTGTGGGCGAGGGAGCAGGCGCGCCCTGGAGGTGGTAGGGTGGTAGGGTGGCGAGCGGGCACGGGCACTCCCTCTCGGGCACCCCGGGGAGGGAGCAGGTCGCGTCCAGAAAGCGGCTGCTCTGAAAATCCTCTGCTCCCAGCCCTGAGTCATGGGTGGAAGGGAGCCTGGGAGCCCAGTGGCCCCGTGCATGTGATCAATCCGAGGGTACCCGCTGCCCACATCTCCCGCCAGCCCGTGCAGGAGCCACACTTGACCCTGCTCAGCCCCTCCGCTCGACCTCCCTGGCCCGCCCCCCGTGCCGCACGGGGCCGCCTTGTGCCCAAGCCTGGGTCCCCCATCCAGAGGCTGTGGCCAAGACAGAGCCCTGGTGACAGGAAGGTGTGGGGGCCCCACAAGGACCGTCCTGGGTGTAAGCACGGTGAGGGGAGCCCCCCAGGATGACCGTCACCCTATCACTGGCGGCCGCCGCAGGCAGAAGATGCACACAGAGGAGGACGGAAGCCACGGAAGAGAAGGAAGAGGCCAGCAGACAACTCCACGTGCCTTGCCGTGCGACAAGGCTAAGGGCCAAGGACGCCGCAGTCTTTGGGGAGAAAGCATCACCCTGATGACACCTTGATTTGGACTTTGCCGAGGTCCAAACCTAAGCCAGTAAATTCCCATTGTTCCCCGGTGTTTGCTGAGTAGCCTAGAAAACCAAAGCAGTAGGTTCGGGAAGGCTCTGCAGCCCGTCCAGAGGGAGCCTTCCCGGCGCCTCACTGAGGCGGGGTGGCAGCCCGTGGCCTGGCCTTGAGTACAAGCCTTTGTTTCTCTGCGGAGCGCATCGATCTGAGTGATTTTTTTTTTAGCGTTTAGGAAGTGGTATCACACATGCCATCAAATTTGCCATTTTAGCTGCTTCAAGTGGTCAGTTCAGTGGCATTAATCAGACTCATGGTGTTGTGCAGCCACCGCCACCATCCCTAGCCAAGGCTTACGTCAGCCAGAACAGAAACTCTGTACGCAGGAACTGCCCACTTCCCCTCCCGTGGTCCCTGGTAACCTCTAATCTACTTAAAAAAAAATTTTTTTTGAAATTTTTATTTATTTATCTCCCCCCCACCCCCCTTTTTGGGTTTGCTGTCTGCTCTCTGTGTCTACTCATCATCTTTGTAGGAGGCACAGGGAATCGAATTCAGGACCTCCCATGTAGGAGAGAGATGCATAATCACTTCAGCCACATCTGCTCCCTGCTTGTTGTGTCTCTCATTGTGTCTCCTCGTTGCATCATCTTGTTGTGTCAGCTCGCCACGCCAGCCCATCGTGTCATCTCACTGTCTTGCTCATCTTCTTTAGGAGGCACTGGGAACCAAACCCGGGGCTTCCCACTTGGTAGGCAGGAGCCCAACTGCTTGAGCCACATCTGCTTCTCTCTAATCTACTTTTGTTACCGGATGGCTCTGGGTTCTGTGTTTATGTCACATAAAAGAATTTAATGACATGTCACAGGGTAGGCAAGGGAGTAAAGAATTTATTAAGAAACAAAAAAATGGGAAAAGTACATGGTCGGAGGCACAGACCACCAGCGAGCTACAGAGTGAGGCACGCGGGGCCTAGGCCAGCGCTTTGACCAGCCTTCCCTCCTCCCTTCATGGCGTGGGGCGAGCCCAGCTGTTTGCTGTTCTGATTGGTTGCCCCACCTGTCAGTTCTCAGGGGCCAATGGTGAGGTCTTTTGAGGCTATACGGAGCTTTCCCTTGACCCCGAACAGGGATTCTCTTTCCAAACAGGATTCTCGTTCCAAATGGGATTCTTAGGGCTGGGATCTCACAGGGTCTTTCTGGCAGCTTTCTTCTCAGGAGCTTTCCAGCGGGGTTTCAGGGCCACGTGGTCTCTGAGCCATGTGCTCTGTCTGCCCACGTGGTCTGCCAGGTTGTAGCCTGCAGGCCACCTGGTCTATCAGCCGCGTGGTCTCGTGGCTGCATGGTCTGCCAGCTTGTGGTCTGCTGGCCACGTGGTCTCTCAGCCATGTGGTCTATCCGCCACATGGTCTGCCAGGTCGTGATCTGCCGGCCACCTGGTCTCTTGGCCGTGTGGTCTCTCGGCCACCTGGTCTGTTAGCTGCATGGTCTGCTGGCTTGTGGTCTCCCGTTTTGTGGTGTCTCGGCCACGTGGTCTCTTGACCGTGTGGTCTGCAGGCTCATGGTCTGCTGGCCATGTGGGACTCTTGGCTATGTAGTCTCTCGGCCATGTGGTCTGTTGGCTCGTGGTCTGCCAGCTC
>JAKSZT010054153.1:224751-382097 GCA_026826555.1 Tolypeutes matacus | reverse complement strand
TGTAGTCTCTCGGCCATGTGGTCTGTTGGCTCGTGGTCTGCCAGCTCGTGGTCTGCCAGCTCGTGGTCTGCCAGCCACGTGGTCTCTTGGCCGTGTGGTCTGCAGGCTCATGGTCTGCTGGGTGAACTGCCGTCCCCCTTTCACTATACTACTCTGCCTCACTTTCTGTCTCTACAAATTTTCCTATTCTTGATATTTCATTTAAGTAGAATCACACAACTTCTGACCTTTAATGTCTGCTTATTTCACTCAACATGATGTCTTCACGGTTCACCCATGTCGTCCCATGTATCAGAGCTTCATACCTTTTTAGGACTGAATAATGTTGTACTTCATGTATATACAGCATTTTGTTTGCCCACTCCCCTGCTGATGGACCCTGGGCTGCTCCCACCTGCAGGCGGCTGGGAGCACTGGAGTGCAAGTGCCTGCTTGAGTCCCTGCTTTCCGTTCTTCTGGCCATATAACTAGAAATGGAATTGCTGAGCCTTACAGTAATTGTATGTTTAGCTTCTTAAATTTTTATTTACTTATTTTTAATTGTGATAAAATACACACAACATAAAAATCATTTTAACTATTTTAAGCAGACAGTTTTTTGACATGAAGCACACTGTGTACCTTTCACCACTATTTCTAGACTTTTTTCATCATCCCAGATGAACTCAGGCTCATTTAGCGATAACTCCCATTTCCTCGCCCCTGGCGCCCCCTGAGCCCTGAGGCACGGGGACCAGGGTCAGCCCTGCCTGTCGCTGAGGATCTCTCTGCAGACCCCAGCCTCTCTGGGCAGGGAGGAGGAGTGGAGGCTGGGAAGGCAGAGAGGAGAGAAGACATGGTCCTTGCTCCCCTCCAGGGCCTTTCAGGTTGAGCTTCACCATTCACTGAGGCTGCCACTGAGATGGCCCTGAGGAATGACAAGCGCCTGAAAACTCAGAATAGTCTGATGGGATTATTGACTTGCAACTGATTTTTTTTTTTTTTTTTTATTGCTTGGTAAAGGGCAGGAATAAAATCCGACTAAAAAGAACACTGGAAAAATAATCCGTGGGTTTCCATCACATCCCCTTCTGCCTCCTGATGTTGAGTTCTGTATACACAGGTCCTCCACAAGGTTCAGATGGATGGTTAAATTTCCATATACCAGGGACTTCTTATCTGGCAGGAAAGGGAGTTATGATGAGTGAATTGCAGAATTCAGGAAGTCCTTCAGTCCAGTTGTCAACCTAGGCCACGTGCTGTACTCACCTGGGGAGCTTTAAAAAGTACTAAAGGAGGGGAAGCCAAGATGGCAGCAGAGTAAGGAGCTCCAAGAGTCAGCTCCTGCTACAGGGCACTTAGTAATCACCCAGAGCTAACTAAAGCACCTGTTTGGGCTTCAGGAGACCAGCAGAGCATCCTGCAACATCCATGAAAGAATGGAAGGAGGAGATGCCCATCTGAGAGAAGATTCATGAGTAGAGCCCTCCACGCCTCACAGCCCAGTGCCCATCCTCCACTGGAGGCACAAGCCGCCTCGGGAGCTGTTCCACGGCTGGAGTTGGAAATTGCATTTTCCAAAAATGGGGGAGGAAGAGTGGTTTCAGCTACTGATTGGTGGGCTCTGCTAGCTAAAGTATAATCCTAGGAACAGGTAGGGTTTGAACCTGTCCAAGTTGGAAAGAGGCCAGGAGCCACCATTTTGACTCCGCCCCTAGCATGAGGGGAAGCCAGGCTGATTGAAAATCACAGTGATGGTAGGGACCAGCTTCTTTCACCCAAATTGGCGTGCAGCCCTAGCCTAGGCTTCAGCCCCAACTCTGGCAGGAGGAAGCTGATGGGACCTGCACCAGGTTCTCCAGGGAACTGCAGGTACTTTCAACTGGCACAGACTGAATAGTCGGACACTTGGGGCTGCATCCCTGCACCTCAATAGGATAGGAGAGTAGCTGGGTTTCCTCGGCCCCTCCAGGCAACTGCAGGCACATTCAGCCCACACGGATTGGGTTGTTGGCCACTCCAGAGGGTCCGTTCCTTCCCCTGGCAGGGAAGGGGTCTGGTGCTACGACAGCCTACCGGGGCAACTGGATCATTTTGGACCTGCATGGCATAGACTGCTACCCACAGCTGCAGCTCCATCCCCGCCCTAGGTAGGGGAGGAAGGGGTGTGAAGCTTCATCTGTCTCTCTGGGCAAATACAGGCAGTCTTTTCCTATACAACTTGGATTATTATATACAGCTGCAGCTCTGTCCCTACCCCTGGCAGAGGAGAAAGCTAGAAGAAGCTTCATCAATTCCTGGGGCAATATGGGCAGCTTCAGCCTCCACAGCTTACAGCACCAACTACATCCTCAACTCCTACTACACAATCAGCAAGGAAGAAAGGGCAAGAAAGCCCTAAACTAAAGAGAGAAATTCCACCCAGAATAAATACATCTAGTAAGCCAGATGCGAAGACACCAACAAAAAATTACAATCCATACCAAGAAACAAGAAGATATGGCCCAGTTAAAGGAACAACATAAGACTGCAGATGACATAAAGGAGTTGAGACAACCAATTATAGATGGTCGAACAAGTCTCCTTAATAAATTCAATGAGATGGCTAAAGAGATTAAGAATATTAAGAAGCCATTGATGCAAATATTCTTGCTGTCCTGATTTTGTGATAATCCGGGTAGACTAAACATTCGCTATATTAGAAGCCATGCATATATCCCCAGACCTAGTTTTTCTCCCTAGGTCTGGTTTTTAGAATGCTGGTGATAAACTAAGCCTGATTTATTATATGACCATCCTGTATGGAAAAAGACTGTAACTTTGGGTATCTTTGGTCAACCTTAAGAGATATAGCAGGGGGACGAATGTGGCTCGGGTGGTTGGGCGTCCGTCTCCCATATGGAAGGACCTGGGTTTGATCCCCGAGACCTCCCAGTAAAAATTAAAAAAAAATAAAAATATAGAAGATGCGTGGGCCACCAGCCCTCGCAAGTGGGTGAGCCACCAGGCCCCATGCATGGGTGCTCCATCAGGCCCTGCGAGCCACACAGCAAGATGATGATGTAACAGGAGAGTGACACAAGGGAGAGCCAAGACGAGACGCACTGAAAAAACCAGGAACTAAGGTGGCACAGGCAGTAGGATGCCTCTCTCCCACATCAGAGATTCTGAGGATCGAATCCCAGTGAAGACAGGAGGAGAAGGATGAGAAGAGAGGGCAGGAAATGGACACAGAGAGTTGTCCAGCGAATGGAAAGAGAATCAGCAAAAACAGGGGAGGAGGGTAAAAATGGATAAAAGTAAGTAAATAAGTAAATCCTTTTAAAAAATGTATAAGGGAGGAAGATACAGATTGTAGTTAGTAGTAATACTTTGATGGTGCTCTTCCAAGATTTGTTAACAAATGTTTCACAGCAATGCAGGGTAGGGTGCTTCTGGGGGTGTGATGTTTGGGAGCCCTGTGTAATGTTATGCATGTTTGTTTTGTAAGTTCACGATGTTTACTGAATACTTATAGTTTATGTATGTTCATGTATTAATTCAATAAATTCTTTTTAAAAAATGAATGGGAAAGGTGCTAATAAATGATTTTTCAGTTGAATCATAAAAAATAAAAATAAAAAAAGAAGCCATTAGGTGAGCACAAAGAAGAATTTGAAAGCATACATAGAAAAATTGCAGAACTTATGGCAATGAAAGGTGCAATAAATGAAATAAAAAATACACTGGAGGCATATAGCAACAGATTTGAGGAGGCAGAAGAAAGGATCAGTGAGCTTGAAGACATGGCCTCCAAAAGCAAACATACAAAAGAACAGATGAAGGAAAAAAAAAGGAAAAAATTGAACAGGGTCTTTCGGAACTAAATGACAGCAAGCGATATGCAAACATATATGTCATTGGCACCCCAGAAGGAGAAGAGAAGGGGAAAGGAGAAGAAAGAATATTTGAAGAAATAATGGTAGAAAATTTCCCAAGCCTATTGAAGGACATAGATACCTGTTGTATTGGTCAGCCAAAAGGTTGCTAATGTAAAATACCAGAAATCTGTTGGCTTTTATAAAGGGTATTTATTTGGGGTAGAAGCTTGCTGTTACTAGACTATAAAGCGTAATTTACTTCCCTCACCAAAGTCTGTTGCCATGTGTTGGAGCAATGGCTGCCAACGTCTGCCAAGATTTCAGGCTTCCTGGGTTCCTCTCTTCCCAGTGCTTGTTTCTGTCTGGGCTCAGCTGCCCTGCTCTCTCCATAAGGCCACCTATATACTATCAGGTGAATGGCTTTGTCTCCCCAGAGCTCAATTTTCTCCAGGCTCAGCTGCTCTGCTCCACTGAGTGCTTACTTCTTGGGCTCCAGCATCAAAATTCCAACCTCCCTTCTCTGTGGTGTGGTTTCAACAATGTCCTACTGATATGGCCCAATCAAAGCCTTACTCATTATTTAAGCAAGTAAAAAGTAAAACCTCTGAATCCAATACACTCTAATATGCCCAGAGGAAAAGACCAGTTTATAAACATAATCCAATATTTCCTTTTTGGAATTGATCAATAATATCAAACCGCTACACTTGCGTACAAGAAGCACAACGTATCCATTGCGGGTGATGAGCCGCACTGATGAAGGATGTTTGCGTGGGATGTTGTGGGAGGTGTGGGAGGTGGGGAACATGGGAATCCCTGCAATTTCTGTGTAATATTTAGGTAATCTAAGCACCTTGAAAAAATTTAATAATTATATATATATATAAAAGAAGCAAAATGTACTCCCATCCAAATAAATCTGAATAGATCAACACGAAGACACATGATAATCAGAATGTCAAATACCAAAGACAAAGAGAGAATTCTGAAAGCAGCAAGAGAAAAGTAATGCATAACATATAAGGGATACTCTATAAGATTAAGTGCTAATTTCTTATCAGAAGCCATGGAGGCAAGAAGGCAGTGGTGTGATATATCTAAGATACTGCAAGAGAAAAACTTCCATCCAAGAATCTTATATCCAGCAAGCTTATCTTTCAAAAAGAGGGTGAGTTTAGAATAATCACAGATAAACAGAAACTGAGAGAGTTTATAACAAAAAGACCAGCTTTATAAGAAATACTAAAGGGAGTGTTACATCCTGAAAAGAAAAGACAGGAGAAAGAGGCTTAGAAGAGAGTCTAGAAATGATGATTGTGTCAGTAACAGAAACTAAAAGTGTCAAAAGAATGGCGAAAATAAAATGACAGATCAAAATGGATGAAATAAGAACTGCATTTACAGTAATAACATTGAATGTTAATGGATTAAACTCCCCAATCAAAAGACACAGATGGGCAGAATGGATAAGAAAATATGAGCCACCTATATTCTGTCTGCAAGAGACTCACTTTAGACCCAAGGATACCAAGAGATTGAAAGTGAAAGATTGGAAAAAGATATTTCACACATGCAGCAACCAAAAAAAAGCTGGGGTAGCTATACTTATATCAGATGAAATAGACTTTAAAAGCAAAACTGCTGTGAATATTCTCACTGTCCTGATTTTGTGATAATCAGGGTAGGCTAAACATTCACTATATTAGAAACTATGCATGTGTCCCAGACCTAGTTTTTCTCCCTAGGTCTGGTTTTCAGAATGCTGGTGATAAACTAAGCCTGATTTATTTTATGACCATCCTGTTTGGGAAAAGACTGTAACTTTGGGTATCTTTGGTCAACCTTAAGTGATATAGCAGGGGGACGGATGTGGCTTGGGTGGTTGGGCTTCCATTGCCCATATGAATGGATGGGTGCCCATATAGAAGGCGCGTGGGCTACCAGGCCCTTTGCGCGGGTGTGCTCACCCTGTCTGCAAGTGAGCCGCCAGGCCCTGCGAGTGGGTGAGCCACCAGGCCCGGTCCTCAGGTGCGCTGCCAGGCCCCGCAAGCCATGCAGCAAGGTGATGACATAACTGGAGAGTGACACAAGGGAGAGCCAAGATGAGATGCACCAAAAAAACAGGAACTAAGGTGGCGCAGGCAGTAGGACGCCTTTCTCCCACGTCAGAGGTCCCGAGGATTGAATCCCAGTGAAGACAGGAGGAGAAGGATGAGAAGAGAGGGCAGGAAATGGACACAGAGAGTTGCCCAGCAAATAGACAAAGAAACAGCAAAAACAGGGGGTGGGGTGGGGTGGTAAAAACAGATAAAAGTAAATAAATAAATAAATTCTTTAAAAAATGTATAGGGGAGGAAGATTTGGATTATAGTTAGTAGTAATACTTTGACGATGCTCATTTTGATTTGTTAACAAATGTTTCACATCAATGCAGGATGTTTGTGTGTGGTGGGGTGATGTGTAGGAGCCCTGTATGATGTTATGCATGTTTGTTTTGTAAGATCACGATGTTTACTGAACACTTATAGTTTATGTATGTTCATGTATAAACGATATACTTCAATAAATTTTTTAAAAATTTTTTAAAAATTTAAAAATTTTAAAAAAAGCTAAACTGTTATTAGAGACAAGGAAGGACATTACATATTAATAAAAGGGATGATTCACCAGGAAGAAATAACAATCATAAGTATATATGTACCTAACCAGGATGCCCCAAGATACATGAGGAAAACACTGGCAAAACTGAAGGGAGAAATAGATTTCTCTGCAATAATAGTTGGAGACTTCAATACACCACTCTCAGCATTGGATAGAACATCTGGGCAGAGGATCAATAAAGAAACAGAGAGCTTGAATAATATGATAAATGGACTAAACCTAATAGACATATACAGAACACTGCAACCCCAAACAGCAGGATAAACATTCTTTTCAAGTGCTCATGGATCTTTCTCTAGGATAGACCATATGTTGGGTCACAAAGCAGATCTCAATACATTCAACAAGATCAAAATTATACAAAGCACTTTCTCTTATCATAATGGAATAAAGGTGGAAATCAACAAGTGGCAGCGGGAAGCAGCTGTGGCTCAATCAGTGGGGCTCCCGTTTGCCATGTGGGAGGCCCCAGGTTCGGTTCCCGGGGCCTCCTGGTGAAGGCAGGCCCGCCTGCGCGGCGTGGTTGGCTGACCCAGTGAGCACAAGCAGCAAGGGGGGGATAAATGAATAAATAAATAAAATCTTAAAAAAAACAAGTGGCAGAAAAAGGAAAAATTCACACATATATGGGGATTAAACAACACACTCTTAAATAATTAGTGGGTCAAAGAAGAAATTTCAAGAGAAATCAATAAATATCTCAAGACGAATGACAATGAGAACACAACATATCAGAACCTATGGGATGCAGCGAAGGCAGTGCTGAGAGGGAAATTTATAGCCTTCAATGCTTACATTAAAAAAGAAGAGAGAGCTAAAATCAACAGCCTAATTACACTGCTAGAGGAACTAGAAAAAGAACAGCAAACTAATACCAAAGCAAGTAGAAGGAATGAAATAACAAAGATCAGAACAGAAATAAATGAAATTGAGAAAAACAACAACAAGAAAAAAACAATAGAATTAACAAAACCTAAAGTTGGTTCTTTGAGAAGATTAACAAAATTGACAAACCCTTAGCTAGACTGACTAAGAAAAAAAGAGAGAAGATGCAAATAAATTAAATAAAAAATGAAAACAGGAATATTACTACTGACCCTACAGAAATAAGAGAGATCATAAGAAGATGGTATGAACAACTTTATGCCAAAAAAATAGACAATGCAGATGAAATGGAAAAAATGCTAGGAACATACAAACAACCTACACTTACCCTAGAAGAAATAGAAGACCTCAACAAACCAATCACTAGTAAAGAGTTTGAAACAGTCATCAAACAGCTCCCCAAAATGAAAAGTCCAAGACCAGACAGTTTCACAGTTGAGTTCTACCAAGCATTCAAAGAAGATTTAATATCAATCTTATTCAAGTTCTTCCAATAAATTAAACAAGAAGGAATGCTACCAAACTTATTCTATGAAGCCAGTATCACCCTAAAACCAAAGCCAGATAAAGATATTATGAAAAAAGAAAATTACAGACCCATTTCTCTAATGAATACAAATGCAAAAATCCTCAATAAAATACTTGCGAATCGAATTCAACAACACAGTAAAAGAATTATTCATCATGATCAAGTGGGTTTTATACCAGGCATGCAAAGATGTTTCAACACAAGAAAATGAGCATAATACACCACATTAATAAATCAAAGAAGAAAAATCACATGATCTTGATTGATGCAGAAAAGGCTTTTGACAAAATACAGCATCCTTTCTTGATAAAAACACTACAAAAGATAGGAATTGAAGGAAACCTTCTTAACATGATAAAGGCCATATATGAAAACCCACAGCTAACACTGTACTCATGATGAAAGACTGAAAGCTTTCCTGTTGAGATCAGGGACAAGACAAGGATGCCCACTGTCACCACTGCTGTTCAATATAGTGCTAGAGGTTCTAGCTAGAACAAACAGGCAAGAAAAAGAAATAAAAGGCATCCAACTCAGAAAGGAAGAAGTAAAACTTTTACTATTCGCAGATGATATGATCTTATATCTAGAACGCCCTGAAAAATCTACAACAAAGCTGCTAGAGCTAATAAACGAATCCGTAGAGTGTCAGGATACAAGATCAATATGAAAAAATCAGTGGTTTTTCTATACAATTGTAATGCATATGAGGAGGAAGTCAGGAAAAAAATTCCATTTACAATAGCAACTAAAAGAATCAAATATATAGGAATAAACTTAACCGAGGATGTAAAGCACTTATATTCAGAAAACTACAATGCATTGCTAAAAGAAATTTAAAAAGACCTAAATACCTGGAAAAACATTCCATGCTCATGGACTAGAAGACTAAATACCATTAAGATGTCAATTTTACCCAAATTTGTATAGAGATTCAATGCAATCCCAATAAAAATTCCACCATCATTTGTTAAACACATGGAAAGCACAATTATCAAATTTATCTGGAAGGAAAGAGGCCCCAAATAGCCAGAAACCTCTTAAAAAGGAAAAGTGAATTTGGAGGACTCTCATTTCCAGACTTTAAATCATATTACCTAGTTACAGTGGTAACAAAACAGCATGGTATTGGCATAAAGATAGACACATAGACCAATGGAACTGAATTGATTGTTCAGAAACAAACCCTCACATCTATGGCCAAGTGATTTTTGACAAACCTGTCAAACCCACCCAGCTGGGGCAGAACAGTCTACTCAACAAATGATACTGGAAGAACGGGATATCCATAGCCAAAAGAAAGAAGGAAGAACACTATCTCACACCTTATACAAAAATTAACTCAGAATGGATCCAAGACCTAAATATAAAAATAAGTACCAAAGAACTCCCAGAAGAAAATGTAGGGCGACTTCTTCAAGACCTGGTGGTAGGTGGTAGATTTTTAAACCTTATACCGAAAGCACAAGCAACAAAAGAAAATATGGATAAATGGGACCTCCTCAAACTTAAAAACTTCTGTGATTCAAAGGACTTCATCAAGAAGGTGAAAAGGCAGCCCACTCAACGGGCAAAAATATTTGGAAACCACATATCCAATATGGGTTTGATTTCCATTCTATATAAAAAGATCATACAACTCGATGATAAAAGAGCAAGCAATCCAATTTTAAAAATGGGCAAAAGATTTAAATAGAACTTTCTCCAAAGAGGAAATACAAATGGCCAAAAAACACGTGGAAAAATGTTCCATATCACTAGCTATTAGGGAAATGTAAATCAAAACAACAATGAAATATTATCTAACACCGCATAGAATGTCCATTATTAAAAAAAGAGAAAACAACAAGTGCTGGAGAAGATGTGGAGAAAGAGGAACACTCTTTCATTGTTGGTGGGAATGTAAAATGGTGCAGCCTCTGTGGAGGACAGTTTGGTGGTTCCTCAGAAAGCTAAATATAGAACTGCTGTATGGTCCGGCTATCCCTCTACTAGGAATATATCCAGAAGAAATGAAAACTATGAGTGAACAGACATCTGCACACCAATGTTCATAGTGGTGTTATTCACAATTGCCAAAAATGGAAATAACCCAAGTGTCCAACCCATGAATGGATAAACAAAATGTGGTGTATACATACGACAGAATTCTATGCTGCAGTAAGAAGAAATGAGATTGGGACACATATGGTAGCATGGATGAATCTTGAAGACATTATGCTAAGCAAAGTAAGCTGGACACAAAAGGACAATATTGCATGGTCTCATTAATGTGAACTAAATATGAAGAATAAACTCATGGAGTTAAAGCCTAGAGCACAGGTTATTAGGAGATAAGAGGGGGTTGAGAAGAACTACTGATGCTCAATGTATGTAGAAGTTTTAATTAATTTGACTTTAAACATGTGGAAATGGATAGAGTTGATGGTAACACATTATAATGAGTAGCAGCTGGTTTATAAATGGGATTTTGGCTGAAAAGGATAGTCTAGAGAAGTAAATGTCAATAGAAATAAAGCTAGAAAATAATCTAGGGACTGAATAACACAGTGAACCCAGAGATGGATGAGAATTGTGTTTAATGGTACAGAGTGTCCCTCTGTGAGCTAGAGCAGATGTATATCACTACTGCAGGGTGGTGGGAATGTGGAGAAGCATGGGAAAAACACAAGTGGAGTGACCTATGGACTGTGGTTAACAGCAGTACTCTAATATTCTTGCATCAATGCCAGAGATGCACTGTGTTGAAAATGGGGGGGTGGGGTATGGAAAAGTGCCAAATGTACGCTATGGACCATGGTTGGTGGTAATAGTCTAATGATACTATCTCAAAATCTTTAACTAATGTTCCACCACGGTGTGGTGTGTTGGCATAGGGGTGTTATATGGGAATTCTACACACGTCATGATTGTTTCGTAAGTTCACAATCTCTGTAAAAAATATATATTTAAAAAAAATAGGATGGGTTAGATAAAAAATACACCAAATGTAAGATAGGGGCTATAGTTAGTAGTAATATTTTTTTTTTTTTTTTTTTAAAGATTTTTATTTATTTATTCATTTATCCCCCCCTTGCTGCTTGTGCTCGCTGGGTCAGCCAACCACGCCGTGCGGGCAGGCCTGCCCTCACCAGGAGGCCCTGGGAACCGAACCCGGGGCCTCCCACATGGCAAACGGGAGCCCTACTGATTGAGCCACAGCCGCCTCCCAGTAGTAATATTTTGATGATGCTCTTGCATAGTTTGTAACAAATATTTCACAACAATGCAGGGTGTTGGTGGAGGGGTGACATATGGGATCATTGAATTATGTTATACATGTTTATTTTGTAGGTTCACAACCTTTATTGTACACTTATTGTTTGTACATGTTCATGTATGAATGATAAACTTCAATAAAAAAATATACTAAAAAAAAAAAAAAAAAAGGACTTCCAGGAAGATGGCAGACTAGTAAGACACAGGAATCTCTTCTCCTCCAGAAAAATTAGGACAGGCTGAAACAGCCCCGAAAAAGATCTTCTAGGCTTTAGGAAAGCAGGCAAAGGCTGGACACTGCCCAGAGGAGAGTGGGACAAAGGAGGGAAATCGTGATGACAGAACCGTAAGTGGAAACCAGCGGCTGCTGCTGCTGGCAACTTCCCCCACACTAAAGACACTTTAGAATTCTCGGGCCTCTGGGTCTGCGATTACAGATAAAGGGGGCTCCAGGAAGCTACCACCCCAGGAAAGGGGAGAGAGAGGGACACAGCCTAAGATGGACCCAACTTCTGACCCAGAAATTTGGTCTGCTGTGCCCCACGAGCCCTTCCAGGCTGGAAGATACCACACAGTGGTTTGCCCTGGGAGCCTGGGAAAGACTGGAGAAACCTGACCCAATCTCCCTCTCTTCTAGCAGGGACTAATTGTTGAGGACACCCCAGGAAAGGGGAGAGAGAGGGATACAGCCTAAGGCTGACTCAGCTTTTGACTCACAAATTTGGTCTGCTGTGTCCCAAGAGCCCTTCCAGGCTGGGTGGGGCTGCACCATTGTTTGCCTTGGAGCCTGCAAGGGGCTAAAGATATACAACCCCCCCCCCAATCTCCTCCTCTACTAATAGGGACTGATTGTTGAGGACTCATAGGGGAGTGGAAATATTTCCTAGCTGGGAAAAGGGAGGGGGCTGCCAGAGAAGGCTGGAGAACTATTTCAGAGAAAGTTTGAATTACAAGGGTCCTAGTATCCAGACAGGAGGCTCTATCACATTGATCTGGTCTGTGTTGCAACAAATACACTCCGACCAGGCATTGAGCTGAGAGCTGCCAAAGTGCTTGCAAGAAAATTAAAAATAAGTAAGAGAAACCTCTATACCTGCCCTGCCCAAGGCCCTAGGAAGTGACTCTACAACCAATTACTGGGTCCAGTGCCCAGTTTTTAGCAACGAGCAGGACAATCCTAACAATCCAGGTCGAGCCAAAAATCAAAGAGCAGTGGTAACACACAGCCTCCTGCCACTAAATTCCTATAAAAGAGAAAGAGATTGAGCATCTGAGTAAACTACATCCTAATCAGATGCCTAGATATCGGCAAAAAATTACAAACCATACTAAGAAAATAGAAGACATGGCCCAAGAAAAGGAATACATCAAAACCCCAGAAGAGATGCAGAATTTGAGAGAACTAATCAGTGAGATGCACACAAATTTCCAAAATCAAATTAATGAGTTGAAAGACAACATAGTTAAAGAGATAAATGACATCAAGAAGACATTGAGCGAACACAAAGAAGAATTTGAAACCCTGAACAGAAAAGTATCAGAGCTCATAGGAATGAAAGACATAATAGGTGAGATCAAAAACACATTTGAGGGAAGCGGCTGTGGCTCAATCAGTAGGGCTCCCGTTTACCATATGGGAGGCCCCGGGTTCGGTTCCTGGGGCCTCCTGGTGAAGGCAAGCCCGCCCGCGTGGCGTGGTTAGCTGACCCAGCGAGCACAAGCAGCAAGGGGGGGATAAATGAATAAATAAATAAAATCTTTAAAAAAAAAAAAAAAAAAAAAGGAAAAATTTTCAGAGCAGTAAGGGAGAAGCAAACCATCACATACAAGGGATGTCCAGTTAGACTTAGCGCAGATTTCTCTTCAGAAACCATGGAGGTAAGAAGACAGTGGTATGATACAATCAGGAAACTGAAAGAGAAAAACTGCCAGCCAAGAATTCTTTATCCATATTTGTCCTTCAAATATGAAGGTGAATATAAAATATTCACAAACAAATAGAAACTAAAAAAGTTTGCAAAAAAGAATCCACCTTTGTAGGAAATACTAAAAGAAGCCTTAGAACCTGAAAGAAAAAGACAGGAGAGAGTGTCTTGGAGGAGAGTATAGAAGAAAGAATAGCAGAAAGGATAACCAAAAGAGTAAACAGACAGACAAAAATAAGATGACATATGAAAACCAAAGAATAAAATGGAGAAAGTAAATAGTGCATTTACAGTAATATCATTGAATGTGAATGGATTAAACTCCCCAATCAAAAGATATAGGCTGATAGAATGGATTAAAAAATCAGCCATCCATATGCTGCTTACAAGAAACTCATCTTAGACCCAGGGATATAAACCGGCTGAAAGTGAAAGGCTGGAAAAAGATACCCCGTGCGTATCATAATCAGAAAAGAGCAGGGGTAGCTATATACTAATATCAGACAAAATAGACTTTAAATGCAAAAAAGTTATAAGAGATACAGAAGGCTATTATATATTAATAAAAGGGACAATCCACCAGGAAGATATAACAGTCATAAATATCTATGCACCTAATCAGGGTGGCCCAAAATATATGAGACAAACTCTGGCAGAACTGAAGGGAGAAATAGACATTTCTACAATAATCGTTGGAGAATTCAACCCCCCACTCACATCATTAGATAGAACAACTAGACAGAAGATCAACAAGGAAACAGAGAACTAGAAAAATATGATAAACAAGTTAGATCTAAAAGACATAGAAAGAACACTGCATCCAAACTCAGCAGGTTATACATTCTTCTCAAGTGCCTATGGATCTTTTCCAGGATAGACCACATGTTAGGTCAAAATGCAGGTCTTAATAAATATGAAAAGACTGAAATTAGGGAAACGGATGTGGCTCAAGAGGTACAGCGTCCGTCTACCATATGGAGGGACCGGGGTTCGATCCCCGGGACGTCCCCGTAAAAAAAAAAAAAAAAAGACTGAAATTACACAAAGCACTTTCTCAGATCATAATGGAATGAAACTAGAATTCAATAATAGACAGGAAAAAAGTAAATTCACAAATGTGTGGAGGCTGAACAACACACTCCTAAATAATAAGTGGGACAAAGAAGAAATTGCAAGTGAAATCAGTAAATATATTGAGATAAATGAAAATGAGAACACAATGTATCAAAACTTATGGGACACAGCAAAGGCAGTCTTGAGAGGGAAATTTATAGCCTAAATGCCTATGTTAAAAAAGAAGAAAGAGCTAAACTCAAAGACTTAACAACTAGAGAAACTAGAAAAAGAACAGCAAACCAATCCCAAAGCAAACAGAAGGAAAGAAATAATAACGATTAGAGCAGAAATAAATGAAAACGAGAACAACAACAACAACAACAACAAAAAAAAACAATAGAGAAAATCAACTAAACCAAAAGCTGGTTCTTTGAGAAGATCAATAAAATTAACAACCCACTAGCTAGACTAACAAAGAGAAAAAGAGAAGATGCAAATAAATACAATCAGAAGTGAAAGGGGGGAAGTAACAAATGACCCCACAGAAATAAAAAGAATCATAAGAGGATATTATGAGAAACTATATGCCAACAAACCAGACAACCTAGATGAAATGGACAAATTACTAGAAACGCACAACCAACCTACACTGACGCTGCAAGAAATACAAGATCTTAATAAACTTATCACATTTAAGGAAATTGAATCCATAATCAAAAATCTCCCAGCAAAGAAAAGTCCAGGACCAGATGGCTTCACAGGTGAATTCTACCAAGCATTTTGGAAAGAATTAACACCAATCCTGTTTAAACTCTTCCAAAAAATTGAAGAGAGAGAAAATTACCCAAAACATTTTATGAAGCCAACATCACCCTAATACCAAAGCCAGAGAAAAATATTACAAGAAAAGAAAATTACAGACCAATCTCTCTCATGAACATAGATGCAAAAATTCTGAACAAAATACTTGCAAATCGAATCCAACAGCA
This sequence comes from Tolypeutes matacus, assembly GCA_026826555.1. NCBI lineage: Eukaryota > Metazoa > Chordata > Mammalia > Cingulata > Chlamyphoridae > Tolypeutes > Tolypeutes matacus. Next base: position 366,955 of record JAKSZT010054153.1, on the reverse strand, counting down.
TATCAACAGACTTATACATCACGACCAAGTGGGATTTATTCCTGGTATGCAAGGCTGGTTCAACATAAGAAAATCAATCAACCTAATACAATTGAAGGAAAAAAACCACATGATCATCTCAACTGATGCAGAAAAGGCATTCGACAAAATCCAGCATCCTTTTTTGATAAAAACACTTCTAAAGATAAGAATAGAAGGGAAATTCCTCAATATGATAAAAGGCATATATGAAAAACGCACAGCCAACATCATACTCAACAGGAAAAGGTTGAAAGCTTTCCCTCTAAGATCAGGAACAAGACAAGGATACCCATTGTCACCATTGTTATTCAATATTATACTAGAAGATCTAGCTAGACAATTAAACAAGAAAAAAAAAATTAAAGGCATCCAAATAGGAAGAGAGGAAGTAAATTCTCCCTGTTTGCAGATGACATGATCCTATACTTAGAAAATCCTGAAGTATCCACGACAAAGCTACGTGAGCTAATAAATGAGTTCAGCAAAGGGGCAGGATACAAGATCAATACGCAAAAATCAATAATGTTTTCGTACATTAGTACTGAACAATCTGAGGAGGAAATCAGGGAGAAAATTCCATTTGCAACATGAACAAAAAGACTCAAATTCCTAGTAATTAATTTAACCAAAGAATTATAGGTATTGGGAAGCGGCTGTGGCTCAATCAGTAGGGCTCCCATTTACCATATGGGAGGCCCCGGGTTCGGTTCCCGGGGCCTCCTGGTGAAGGCAAGCCCGCCCGCACGGCGTGGTTAGCTGACCCAGCGAGCACAAGCAGCAAGGGGGGGATAAATGAATAAATAAATAAAATCTTTAAAAAAAAAAAAAAAAAAAAAAAAAAGAATTATAGGTATTATATGCAGAAAACTACCAAACAATGCTAAAAGAAATTTAAAAAGACCTAAACAAATGGAAAGACATTCCATGTTCATGAATTTGGAAGACTAAATATTGTGAAGATGTCAATCTTACCTAAACTGATTTATAGATTCAACACAATACCAATCAATATTCCAACAGCCTACTTTACAGAATTAAAGAAGACAATTACCAAATTCATTTGGAAGGGTAAGTGCATCCAAGTACCCAAAAGCATTCTAAAAGAGAAGCACGACATAGGAGGAATTTCACTGCCTGATCTTGAAACCTATTACAAAGCTTCAGTGGTCAAAACTGCATGGTAGGGAAGCGGCTGTGGCTCAATCGGTGGGGCTCCCGTTTGCCATATGGGAGGCCCCGGGTTCGGTTCCTGGGGCCTCCTGGTGGGGGCAGGCCCGCCCGCACGGCGTGGTTGGCTGACCCAGCGAGCACAGGCAGCAGGGGGGGCATAGATGAATAAATAAATAAAATCTTAAAAAAAACAAAAACAAAAACAAAAAAAAACTGCATGGTAATGGCATAAAGATAGACACATTGATTAGTGGAATAGAAATGAGAACCCAGAAATAAACCCTTACCTATACAGTCAACTGGTTTTTGACAAATCTACCAAGTCCAAGTTAAGGGGACAAAACAGTCTCTTCAACAAATGGTCTTGGGAGAACTGGATATCTATAACCAAAAGAATGAAAGAGGACCCCTATCTCACCCCCTATACAAGAATCCACTCAAAAGGGATCAAAGATCTAAATATAAAAGCCAGGACCATAAAACTACTGGAAGAAAATGTAGGGAAACATCTTCAAGACCTTGTAGTAAATGGTGGTTTCTTGGACTTTACACCCAAAGCATGTACAACAAAAGGGAAAATAGATAAATGGGACCTCCTCAAAATTAAACACTTTTGCACCTCACAGGACTTTGTCAGAAGGGTGAAAAGGCAGCCAACTCAATGGGAAAAAATATTTGGAAATCACTTATCTGATAAGGGTTTAATATCCAGGGTATATAAAGAGATGTTACAACTCAACAATAAAAAGACAAATGACCCAATTAAAAAATGGGCCAAAGACTTGAATAGACATTTCTCCGAAGAAGAAATACAAATAGCAAAAAAACACATGAAGAAATGCTCAACATCACTCATGATTAGGGAAATGCAAATCAAAACTACCATGAGATATCATTTCACACCTATCAGAATGGCCACTATGAAAAAGACAGAGAACTACAAGTGTTGGAGAGGATGTGGAGAGACAGGAACACTTCTTCACTGTTGGTGGGAATGCAGGATGGTACAGCCACTGTGGAGGACTGTTTGGCAGTTCCTAAAGAAGTTGAATATAGACTTGCCACATGACCCTGCAATACCACTACTGGGTATATACCCAGAAGAACTGAGAGCAGTGACACGAACAGACATCTGCACACCGATGTTCATAGCCACATTATTCACCATTGCCAAAAGCTGGAAACAACCCAGGTGTCCATCAACAGATGAATGGATAAACAAACTGTGGTCTATTCACACGATGGAATATTATGCAGCTGTAAGAAGAAATGACGTCATAAAGCATATGGCAACATGGATGAACCTGGAGGACATGATGTTGAGTGAAGCAAGCCAGACACAAAAGGACAAATACTGTATGAATGTGTTACTATGAACCAAATATATTGTGTAACATATTGTTTGATTAAAAAAAAAATTACATGTATCCAGAACACTTAATTGACAAATGTATGTATTTATTCATCTGTGTTTACTTTTTAGTTTTTAACTGTTTATATATTCAATTATTAAATGGACAAAATACAGTTGAAAAAAAAAAAAGTACTACAGGCTTCCCCCTCCCAGGCACTCAGATTTATCTCACGGAGGACAGCCTTGGGTCGGGACTTTAAAACCTACCCCAGGAGGTTGTGCTGAGCAGGAACAGCTCGGCCACGCCCCTCCTCAGTGGGCTGTGGCACAGGCAGGAGGAGGCCCAGGGAGGGGAGTGTCTTCCCAGTGCTGAGCCCCAGGCCCCCTCCTGGGGAAGTGACAGATTTCCTGCGGACTGGCATGCTAATGCCCCAGGCCTCACTTCTTCCAGTGCCTGCCAGTGGCCCTGGTGACCCTTTCATCTGCAAAGCTTCAACTATCAAAGAACCCCCGGGAAAAAGGGTGGCGGCAGGGGCCACTCGGCAGGGGCCACTCCCCTGTTTCGCTGCTGGCAAACCTGAGGCGCCCTGGGCTGTGGGCTGAGGCCTCCACTTCCTCTGGTCCGAACCAGCTGGCAGAAGCCTGCAGGGGCTGGAAGATCCCCACCGGTCTCCCGGAGGAGACTGCAAGGCCACAGGGCTCCTGGGTGCTGCACTCCTTGCCCCTTCGTGCCTCACACTGGAGGGGTGGCCCTGGCTGAGGGGCCGCCCTTGGGGCATAAACTGGGACCTGCCCAGCAGGAGCTCACGGCCAGGTGGGCGTCAAGGTGAGCACACCTGGAAAAACACGGACTTTGCAAAGCAGTGCGGGATGTGCCAGATGGGCAGACAGCGGAGGACACGCGGGCAGGGCTGTGGACCCTCAGGCTCAGGCCCATGCCACCCTGCAAAGCCCTCCACCGAGAGGCTCCAGGCAGGCCAGAGAGCAAAGGTCAGAGAGCAAAGGCTGAGGGGCTTGCCCAGGCCGCCTGCGGAAGTGGGCTCAGGTGAAAACAAATTCAGGAGGGGCTGCAGCTGCACACGGAACCCCAGATGTTTATTCAATCAACAAACGCTCCTGGAGCCTCTGCTAGTGCCGCACTCTGGGCTGGTGGCGAACCCCGGCAAGGTCAAGGTCAAGGTCGGTGGGGAGAGCAGACGGGGGCAGTGCCTGGCCTGGGGCCCGCCCTTCGCGGCGGTGGGAGGAAGGGGGCGACGTGGACTTGGGCTCCACCCAGCCTCTGCTTGCGTCTTAGCCCACAGGCAGGGCCTTCTGGGGTCTGAGGTGGCCAGGCCCAGCCTCAAGGTGCCCGTGGGCCCCACGTTAGGGACGCGAATTGTGCCCACTCAACGCTGCACTGCCCCGGAGCTCCCAGAGCCGCAGGAGGCAGGTGTGTGCTCACCTGTTTCTGGTCCCAAACTCCAGGCCTTCTCGGCGTGAGCTCCTCAGGCCCCCTCCCCAGAGTCTGCGCCTGGTGCCCGACCCCGGTGGGCTTCCAGACTGAGCACCCAGGACCTGGCTGGTACCGAGGCCTTGAAGGGCCAAAGCACACAGGCGAGCTTGAGAGTTTGACAGCATTGCTGAAAAAAATGAACAGCTGCCTTTAAAGGGCGCGAGGCGAAGTGTGGGCGCCCTGCCCGCCACCCCGTTCCCCCAGGTGCGCGGCCCGGCCCGAGCGCCAGCACGGAGGCGGCTTCTTCCTATTGGTCAGCGAAATCCTACTGAGACCCTAGCCAAGGTTTCATATTGCTCTGGGTACATGGGGCAGCAGATGCCCAGAGAATTGTAGTCCTGCTAGGGAGACGGTGGGTGAAAGTAGGCACCGCTGACGGCTGCGCCCAGAGGCGTTCTTCCCGCTTTCCCCCGCGCCGTGCCTGTCGCTCTGAGCTGCAGCCGGAGCCCCATATCGGGAACAAGTCACAGAAACGGGCCTGCGGGGGGACCTGGCTCCGCGGGGGCGGTGACGCCCGAGGCCGCGTGGGAGCGCCCCTCGCCCGCGCCCCAAGGCCTCCTGGGCCCATGGAGGTGAGGCTGGAGCCTCAGGGCTCCTCTGGGACTGTGCGTGGGGTGACTCCAGAGCAACACAGCGCTGGCCGCAGGGGTCGGCTGCTCCTGCCTCCTGACCTCTCATTTTGGGGAAATTTAACAACAGATAGGACACATGTCCCCGGACCCGAAGGGGCTCCACCAGAGCCCCCAGGGCAGCCGGGGCTGAGGGCAGCGGGAGGCTCCCCGCTCCCAGGGCGCGGCTCCCTGGCCAGCTCCCGGGTGCTGGGCCGCCCTGTTGCTGCAGGCCCAGCCCGGGGGCCGTCGCTCGGGAAGCCCCCCGCCCCGGCTGGGGGTCCCTGGCGGGCGCAGCTCTTCACCCCGCTGCCCTGCAGCCCCTCCCCGGCGCCGCGGCATGGCCTCTGCGTCCTCTGGTCCTGCAAAAGGACAAGGCCAGGTGGCTTCCTGCGGGCCCACTAACTGCGGCTTCCCCAAGCCCAGCACCGCAGCCTCTCCTGGAGCTCTCCGTGGATCGGGGGCCACTTCAGGGGCAGACCCCGCCGTCCAGTGGGTCCCTTGTTCTCATGTTCGATCGTTGCCTCTTCTTTCAAAGATACTGCCTGTTACTTTTAAAAGAAATTATTATTTTTTATTCTGGGAAGTTTCAAACATACACAAAAGCAGAGAGAGTAGTATTGTTAAAGCTCATCGCCAGCTGTGAACTGTCCTCAATTCACCGCCAGCCTTGTTCCCTCTAGTTTCCTCTTCCTGCCCCAGACTAGATATTTTGAAGCAAAACCCAGACGTCGTATCGTTTTATCTGCCAATATTTCTGCGCATATCTCTAAAAGACAAGGGGTCTTTTAAAATGTAGCGCCACAAAATCACTGTCAAAACTAAAAAAAAAACTAACCACAATTCCCTAATGTCCCATAGCTCACGTTTAAACACAGAGGGTGTGACTGGCTCAGGATCCAGACATTGCTTTTGGTCGATGCGTCCCAGGTGTCTTCCAACGTACAGGTGGTTTCTCTCTCTCTCTTTCCCTGCAGTACAGCTGATGAAGAAGTGGCTGTTTGTCCTAAGACTCCCCCCCTCCGGGCTTTGCCGGGGCTGGCACTGGGCTCCAAGGGCTTGCTTAGATTCTGGTTCTGCCGAATCTAAGAGCAGATTCCACAGAAGGCCTGGTTGGAGAAGCGCTGCAGGGCGGTGGTGTGTGCTTCTACCAGGAGGCAGCGGTTAGCAGGTGCTGATCCTTGCGTGAGCCCCTCTTTTCACTACGGCTGGCAAACTGGGGACACCCGGACTCTCTCATTCCTTCTCCATCTGTCAGCAGGATGCTGCTGTAAGGAGACATCTCCATCGTCCGCAGTTTGTTTACCTTGGTAGTTAGCCAGAAAAACAGGATAAATGCCTGCTTCTTTCGGCTTGTTTACCAGTTTTGGGAATAAAGGGTTTGTTCCCTAGAGCCCAGCAAAGGTGACAATGAGGTTTTAGGTTTTTTTCACAGTTGTCACAAGGTAAGGGAGTTGAACATGTTGGACCTGTTGCAGGGGTTGCTCCCACCACGCTCAAATTGCCGCGTAAGCCTCTTCAGATGCTTTCTGGAGTCTTTGCTGCCTTGGCGACGTGTGCAGTTTCCTCGTTTTCAGATCCGACCACACGGTCCAGGCTTTACGTGCGCTGTCCCAAGGATGGGGGGGCCAGTGTCACAGCGTTTCTTCCCTTTCAGGGGGAAATAGCCTATAAAGACCAACATCTGGGTGCTAGCGAGTTTAAGTAATCACAGAGCAACCCTCCTCGGCAATCCGCGGAGCGGGCTGAGCCCGGGTCCAAGGGGGCCCGGGAGGCTGGCCTCGCCCCGGGCAGCTCGCTGCGGGGCCGGAACCCGGAAGAGGGGGAGCCGGTGTTGCGTCCTCTCCCAGCCAAAGGAGCACAAAAGTTCAGGTTTCGAGAAAAGCTGAACGCCTGGGAGAGAGGAAGTGCTCACCTACCCCTACGCCGCCCCTCCCTAGAGCACACTGCGATGGAGTAGAATCTATCTGAAAGTGTCTCACTGCGTCCTATGCCCATGAAGAGCCTGTGTTTGGGTGCTTGGGTGGCATTTTACCTCCAGAAGCCCCTCCACTAGGAGTGGCAATCTGGCAGAAGACAGCACTGTGGAATATGCACCCCATGCCAGTGGGGCACATACTGCAGGGTTGAGCTCAGGTTACTCGGGGTGTCTGATGACACTTTAATAAGTCATTTGGGGTCAAAAAGGCAGGTATGGCAAGTCATGTGTTCTCCCAGCACTTCTCTCTTTGCTTGTCCTTGCCCAGTGTGACTCATGCGAGAAACTTGGTATCCGCAGGGGTAAGAGAGCTTCTGAGGCCAAGTTTTGTTATATGGTTAGAAGAGAGCAAAGGGATCAAAACTCCATGACGTTTAAGTCAAATGACCAAGCTGAAGAAACACCATTTACGGATCCTGTAGCAGTATTTGAGACACTCTGCGACTGCCTGGTTACCATAGAGATGTTCAGAGTTCTGTTTGAACAAAATAAAATGAGAGTGCAGGACCCAAACCCAGTGCCTGATTTTGCATCACCTTGATCCCTCTGCATCGACACTGACCAAGATGATCAAAGGAGGGATCCCCAGGGCAGACCTGGAGGTCACTAGCCACGAGGGGCTATCGAAGCTCAAAGAGTAAAATGGAACCAGACTGAACCTTCAGTGCCTTATTTGCACTGGCCTTACTGCAAGTGCTCAGTCAGATAACAGAAAGAGCTCTCAGAAAAGTGACAGATTTGGGATCAAATAGTCTGCTAGTTGTTTGTGTTTTCCATTTCGTTCCAAGTGTGTAGACACGCGTTTGGAGACTGTATGGCTCCATGGCTTCATTTTGCTGAGGTTGAAATGTTCTTTTCACGTCATGGTCAGCTATGTGGATTGGGTCATTGAAGACTCCCATAGAAAAGCCTTTCCTACTTAAAAGCTTTGGGTAGAAATAATTAGAAGTAAAGGAATCATAATTTTAAAAAACCTCGATTTGTTGTGTTCAAAACTTATTTTGTGTTTGTTATTTGAATTTATACAGTGTTTACAAAACAAGGACCAAAGCTTCCTAACAACTTATCACTTTCCTGACACATTCATACCTTTTTGGGGTGTTGTCTTGCAATCTCTGGCAGCTGCTGGTTCTGAAATAAACTTCAGAAACGGAACAGGCTTGGGCCTCAGGCAGGCGAAGGCCAGGATCAAAGGGGCGGCAGGGTGGAAGTCAGCCATCGACGCCCTCGGCCTTTTCCTGGTTTCCTCTTTAATAAGCACCCAGGGCTCGGTCTTAGGGCGGCAGAGAGGGCCTGACCTGAAAAACAAAGAGAGACTGGGAAGAGAGCACTTAGCACCTGGAGAGGAAGGGCCTGTGATATTTGGGTGGGTCAGTGGCAGGTCTCCGGTGGGAAATGAGGGTGCGGAGCCCGTCCCTACCTGCCCAGGTTGCTGCAGAGCCCCCAGCTCAGATGCGGCCGAATTTATCTATTTATTTTTCTTTTCTTTTTTCCTTATTATTTTTTTAATTAAAACATTTTATTTTGTTGTTTTTTTTATTTCCGAGTTTATTTTTAGGCATGACTCTGCTCCCGCCCCCTTACGCCTTACCTGCATCCCTGAGAACTATTTCACCTTGCCCTCCTGTGTGTAAGCGGTCAGGTCACAAGCTTTCAGCAAATCGTGGTGACAGCCCAGGTCTGCTGAGCAAGTCTTGGCGATTGCTGTCTCAAGCTGACAGGGCTTCGGTTTACGACTGTGAAATTGATAAGCTGACCTGCTTCCTTGGAAGAAAGTACTTTCTGGAGCCTATTTCAAATGTAAATTTCATAGATCAAATGTAGTTAAATTGCACAGATGATCTATTTTTGGAACATAACTTGCAATAATTTCTTTTGGTAAGATATTGCCAAAGATAGGGCTTTTTCCATTTTCTATTGGGGAAACAGAGGTTTAGAAGAATTAACGAATGTTCATTGCATGTTTGCAGGAGGGTATCCGAGTAAGGAGTCTAGAACTTGGATTTAGTGAAAACACTTATTATTTTAGAAGTCTGTCAAACAAAAGAGAAGCAGAAGATAATTTTAATTTCTCTGACAGTGAGTGTATGCAGTGGAGCTCTGCTAGAGGTTTTCTGTGCAGTCTTTGCATCTCGGCAACCCTAGTCAATGAACATCCCCGAGAACTGGGAAATAGGGTCCCAGGGAAAGCGGTATCTCTTCCCAGGTGTATTACATTGCACCCCCTGCTTCAAATTTTTAAACTATATTTTTTCCTTTGGTTAAACTATAGGCTTTATTCAGTTTTCCCATTAATGTCCTTTTCTACAGGATACCAGACAGCTAAAAATGTGCTTAGAGCCCTAATACACGAGCTTGATGAGCAGGACAACAAAGCAGCACCAGGAGGCAGGAAGCGGAAAACAAGTCTCCCTCTCTAGCCCTAAACTCCCAACGCCAACCTGGGTTTCCTCTGTATCCTCACAGATGTTATTTTTTGGGGATATGCAAGCACATGCCATTAAAAATTCATTTCAGGGAGCAGATGCAGCTCAGTGGCTGAGCACCGGCTTCCACATATGAGGTCCTGGGTTGAATTCCTGGTTCCAGAACCTCAAAAAAAATTTTTTAAGAACAATATGGAGAGAGAATTGAGAGGCTGAAATCTTATTCCAACACAGAAGATTATGACACAATACAACAGTCATGCTTAGCCTGAAAACCCCAAATTTAAGACCACCGTTCTTAAAAGGCAGGAAAAACAGCCTGGCATGTTTGGACGCTTCCCCAACCCATCAGGAGCGCCTGTTCTCTCAAGGTCATCTTCCCTGGCCTACTCCAACGCAGGCAGCCTGTCTCCTTTGCCAGCGGGCAGAGGGCGCCGAGGAGGACGCAGGGACACTTCTACAGAGCAGGCTGGAGCATCCTGCCACCTTGGCCCCCGGGCAGTCCTCTGGTGGCTGCTGGCTGGGGCGGTGGGCACCCGGGGCCTGCCTGCTTTGCTGCAGCGGGAAAACGGGCTTGTGGGGACTGGTTATGCCGGGAGGCGGGCGATGGCTTCTTGTCTTTTCCGAGTGGCGGTAAGCAGCAGCCATGCACCCTCCTCCCCAGGGCGGGGGCGCCTGCGGGGCCAGCCTGGTGCAGGGCTTTGGAGTCATCTGGGCCTCTGTCTGGATTGCGGAGTCTTTCCTGAGTGTAAATTTGGGGCCAGAAGACCTGCATTCGGGCTGTGCAGGTAACATACACGAAGCCCGGCAAGCCCAGTGTTTTCTGAGCTACTGAAGCCATGAATGAGCACAGAGATGAGGGTCTCCCCTGGCATCTCACACTCCCTGGCAAAGGACTAATGAAAGAGGAAGGGGGCGGGCAGGAGGAAGAGCAAGAAGGGGGGGGTGTTGAGAACAGGCCACCAATACTGTGGGCTGCCCCCCAGCGCCCCGAGCCTGGTCTGACCCACCCCAGGCAGCGCAGAGCTCTCTGCAGCAGCCCTCGGGCTTTGCGCTGGGCTCTTCCCGCTGCAGGAGGAGACAGGGCTGGGGCCGGGCCTGGGCGCCCCCGCCGCAGCAGCCCCTGAGAGCGCCGCGGCCGGGGGTCCTGGGCGACGGGGGCTGGGGCGCTGGGAGCAAGAAGGCCTGGCCCTCCGTGCGCCTCTCCTGAGGGTCTGCGCCGCGCTGGGGAATTGCAGGAGCTCTTCTCCAAAGCGCCGCAGGGACGCGCCGCCCCACGGGCCTTTGTTGCCTGACCCGGCATGAGTGGGGGCAGGTGGGCTCGAGCACCTCATACCAGCCCCGCTCGGGGGGAAACGGGGCCCGGGGCAGGGACTGCTCCAGAGGCGGGTGTTCGGGGGTCTCCAGGGAGGCAGAGCCCTTGCCTGCTAAACCCCGCTCTGCCCGGGGGTCTTCTTGGGCCCCCAGGACCTGCCCTGCCGGCAGAAGGGCTGGCCCCCTCCCCTGTCACAGGTGGGTTTCCTGCCCCTTGGAGGGCCCTTCATGCCCCCTCCTGGGCCAGGATGTGCTGGCGGCGCAGGGGGGCAGGGCTGTTTGACCAACCTGGACCGGGTCTCGCACATGGCAGGGGGGCTGCCCAAACTCCTTTGACGAGGCCCAAGGCCAGGCCACGCGAGCAGGGGCGGCCCAGGCCCGGCCGTGGGGGGTGGGCTGCCCTGGGGGGGCTGCCCTCGGGGCGGGGGTGTGCTGAGTTCGGCCGCGCTCCGGGATGTGGGATGTGGATTGAGGTGGCCGCCCCAGTTCACGCCTGCCCGCTCCAGCCTCGCCGGCGGAAGCGATTACTCCCCGCGGGTGTCTGGCGGGGCTGGGGGCGGGCTCGCACCCCGAAGGGCACGGGCTCCCCGCGCCCGCCCCTTTGATCGTGCCGCCGCCCCCGGCCCCGGCTGGCCCCTCCCGGTGCCCGGGTCTGTATAACCGTCGCCGTCCCGGGGCGCACCGGCTCCGGCAGCGATGGCCGCGGCGCAGTCCAGCCAGCTCCAGTGCGGGGGCGCCCCGTTCTCCGCGTTCCGGCCCGCGCCGCCTGGCGCCACGTTCCCGCAGCCCCCCGGCCCCGCCGCCCTGCTGCTGCCCGCGCCCCCCGCGCGCCCCGGGCCCGAGCGCGGCGCCCCGGGCCTCGCCGGCTTCCTCCGGGGGCGCCCGGGTGCCGTCGCGCCGCCCGCCGCGCGCCCCGGCCCGGCCGCCCCGTCGGCGCCGCAGCGCCGCAAGCGCACGTCCTTCAGCGCCGAGCAGCTGCGGCTGCTGGAGCTCGCCTTCCGCGCCACGCGCTACCCCGACATCCACCTGCGCGAGCGCCTGGCCGCGCTCACGCTGCTGCCCGAGTCCCGCATCCAGGTGAGCGGCGCGCAGCCTCGCGCGCGGGGTGGCGGCCGGGGTGGCGCCCAGGGGGCCTGCCCGGGGGCGTCGGAGAGTAAAGCCCGGGAAGGGAGGTAGCAGCGCGCTTGTGCCACTTTCTCCTCGCCCAGGAAGAGACCGAGGAGGGGCCGCCAGCGCGGGGTTCGCTCGGGCTTTGGGGCTGAGAATGGGAGCCGAGACCCAGGGCTAGTTACCCCAACCTTTCTGGCCTTTGGGTTGAAAAGGGCGTAGCAGCCGCGGGGAAGCCAGTTGCCTTCCTGTTGCCGTTTGAACCAACGTCCTTTTCTGGCTAGAGACACACACAGAACCCAGGGCGACCTGCCTTTATTGTGCCGTTATTGCCTGAAACAATTGAGGTCAGAATCCCAGACTTTGGTGGAATTTGCCTTTTTGCCAAATGCGCTTTTAAATAGAGGCCCTCGTCTTAACATTGGGAGGGAGTGGACTTATTTTCTCTGCATTCCTGGTGTTAATTCACCTCTCAGTTTCATCAGTTGACAAAATGCAGGGCATGGTCAGACTTTGTGGGGAAATGGTGAACAGAAAAAAGTCTTCACAGGAGCGAAGTCCATTGAGCAAAAATATGTCCTTGATTAATTTGACAAGGGAGTAGACGTTGAAAAACGGTTTTCTAAACCATTTTAACACCTATGACCAAGCGCAGTGGCATTATTCCTAAGTGCTTCTACTTCTGTGCCTCCACTTTCCATCGGTGTGGGGAGAGCTGGGCATTCAAATTTTGCGTATGGGGATGGTGAGGCAGAGCGCGCCTGGGGCCCCGTGTCTAACCATCGGCCCAACTGCTTTCTGAAAACCTCAGGGCTTCTGGAGCAGGGAACCAAGGAATGTCCAACTGGAGCTTGTTATAGGAATGATAACTCACAGGTGGCCTAAGAACTCCAACCCAAAGCAGTCTTTCTCTTCTAGGTGTGGTTTCAGAACAGGCGCGCCAAGTCCCGGCGCCAGAGTGGGAAACCCCTCCAGCCCTCGGCCAGGCCGGAGCTTCTCCTCGACCACCCTGCTCCTGGCGCTGAAGCCAAAGGCTTGAAGCCCCCGCTGCCTCTGGAGGCCGATGTGAACTGCCCGCCAGGTCCTAGCTGGGGCGGAGGGGGCCTCTCCGGCCCGAGCTCCCAAGGACAGAGTTTTGAAACCTATTCCTCTCTCTCGGAAGACATTGGTTCAAAGCTGGACTGCTGGGAGGAACACATCTTCTCTGCCTTTGGTAACTCTTGAGGATTCTGGGCGAACTCGGGCTAAGCTCAGAAGAGCCACGATTGACAGTCAAAGAGACACAAATCAGAGTATTGCCCTTCCCAGCTCAGCGCTGAGGACACTTCCGTGTTCAGCTTGAGGTGGTGCTGTCACCTTTCACCTTTGAGGTCCCCCTCTCACCTGTGAACCTTCACCCATGGTCTGTTCTTTCTCTGTAGCACCCCCCCCCCGGCCCCCGTTTTTACCTGTGTGTCTCCAAATACACATTCAGCCTGGTCCACATACTGCTCCTTATCAGTCCTGTTCTTAGTTTAGTTTTGGACCATTTGTTTAGAACTTGTCTTCTTCATGGAAACCCCTCAGCGTGTCAATTTCCCCCTGTGCTGGTCAGTTGCCATCTTCTGTGTCCCTGTTCCTCTAGTCTTATCACCTTGAACTCACCTTAATCCACCTCTTTCAACCCTCATCCTATCACCAACATAATTTTTAAATTATACTCAATCCTACCTCTAAAGACTCTGTATTTGGATTATTTCAAGAGCCTTCCCTGACTCTTGCTCCTCAACTATTTTTTTCTTCTATTTTTTTTCTTTTTGTTTTTTTTTCCAACTATTTTTTAAATTACTCTTTAGAAAGCTGTAGTAGCTTCCATTTGCTACCAAATTATGAAACTCTTTGGTTACCCTCCTAGAGAGCCAACTGGCATCGTCTTTAGACTACAAGATGATACGAAGCTGCTTCTGGTCGCCCGTCCACAGCATGTGCCTCTGTCTCAAAAGCCACTCTTCAGCTTTGGAACAAAACTGTTACCTTTATCTCTCTCAAAACATTCAAGACCCCTTCCTCCTGAAGCTAATCCTGATTTTGTGCCTGTCAGTTCAAACACGCCAAATATTATCCTTAGCACTTGTTATTGTACTTCTGTGTAACTTAAGTGCATTATCAAAAGTTTTCCACAAACATTTCAATGAGTTTCAAAGGAGTTTCTGCAAATGTGGTTTATATCCAGTTTCTATCAGCAGGCCACTGGGGCAAGAAATTTAACTTGGTTAAAAGCTTAACTTTGTTCAAAGTTTAATAACACATTTATGAGTTTTTTGGTTTTGAGAGATTTCTCTTTCCCAACATAAAATTCTTAATGTATGTACTACTGTTCCTAAGTTTAAGATAAATCACAATATTGTAATGCTATTCTGAGGGTTTTCAAACTCTTGAGGGCCAAGGGGAGCTGCACAGGATGCAGCCATAGGTAGCAACTCTGGAAACTGGCTTAGAGGTGGCTCAGGGGAAGCCGTGGCCGGGGCCAGCACATGTGCCTGAGAAGCAGCAGCAGAGTCTAAGCTGTGCTGAGTGTCTTGGACACTGTCCATGCCGGGCACCCTAATTTTCATAGAGATGGTGTGCAGTTTTCAGAGAAGCAAATCTATTAAAAGCAACTAGGAGAACATAGTTAAGGCCTTAGCAGCAAATTGGGCTTCTGAGCCCTTTGAAAATTGTCTGAAAGCAAAAATGAGGGATAAACATTAGCTACCATTATTATTTTAAGTACTTACTATGGCCGGTCAGGGGTGGCCGGGAGGTCTCACAACCAGAGAGCTTTGTATTTGGACCCGTGACAGGGCTAAGTGAGGCGACACAGGTACATTTGCAACACCAAAATAAGGTATCACAAAACGTTAAACCTACAGGCCACCAGGAATCACATTTGAAAGTAAATAATTAGCTTATGGATTGTTAGTGCAGCTACATTTTAAGTTCTATTTTCCCAAAGAAACAATTTAAAACTATACAAATATTCAAGTCCTATCATCACAGTTTTAATTTTTTAAATTGGAGGATCCTCTAAAAACAAATAGCCTGAGCTTCTCTTAAATGCTGAGAGGCTCTGGCTGCTGAACATGGCACAGGCATCATATAGTTAATCCAACTGCACACGGAAGTGGGGCCTCCCCTAAGTAGCTGGTCCACAGCCACAGAGCTGGGGGGCCGCACTGACTGCCACCATTTACCTGCCACGTGGCCATGTCTCCTGCGCTGGCCTGGCCTTTCTAGGAAGGATGACGATAAAGTAACGTGACCCCAAATCAGAGTTTCTGCCTTCAAGAGATGATTGCCTCACCTTTCTCAGCAGCACCCCTCTTCTGGCGCCACGGGCGTCGCTTAGCGCTGACAGCTCTTTCAAAACTCCTGTCCCACAGATATTTGGTGTCCAGGATCAGACTCCTTCCCAGGGCCTGGAAATAACATGGTGAGAAAACCAGAAACATTCCCTTCTTTCACGGAGAAGAGGCCTGTGTGGAGACAGAGGACGGACTCCAAGAAATTCTAAAACTGCAAACACGACAGTAAGAGGAGAGGAAGCAGGGTGGAGAAGGCAGCTGAGCCGCAAGAAGACCTCAGAGCCTTTTAGGCGGGCGCTAACAGGACCAGTGTCATCTGTAAGAGGGTCCCTCTGTCTGCAGGGTGGGAGGTCCATTTGAGGGGCTGAGTGGATGCGTGGAGACTCGAGGGGGCTGCGTCTAGTGATGGCGAGGAAAATGGAGAGAGGCAGGTCTCTGGAAGACTTCATAGGCAAACCTTTCTGTGGCTGCTGACAGCAGGTACATTTGACTGTGGGAACTAGCCTAAAGTAATTCGGAACCAAGTCCATATAAATGGAAAAGCAGGCCGGGTTGCTTGCTCAGCCTGACTTTGAACGTGGCCTCTGGCGACTTCAGACCTGTGGTAAAGCAAGGGGGACTTGGCTCAAGCCAATGCTCAGCTGACCCAGAGTAACTTCTCTGGGTCATACGGGTTTCTCCTCCCTACACAGACATGAAATTTAAAACATATTCTTAGGCACAGTCCCTGCTGTCAGCACATGATGGCACTAGAAGACACAGACAATGTTTGTCCAAGTAAGTACAGAATGAGGTACTATTCAAGTGTGACAAGTGAGCCTTCAAAATGTAAAAGAAAAAATTTTAAAAATTCTAGATGGAACATATTAAAATCAACCTTTCACTGGCTCTATACTAAACCAAGTAACTTACTTGCTTAGTGTTTCCACAGTGATTTACTCATAGATAGAAAAAAACAAACAAACAAAAAAAACGCTCCCTTAAATAATACTGGATGATCTCATACTTCAAATTAAAAAAATGTATTTTAGTGGAAATTACAATTCTTCAAAATGTTTTTTATAGGAGGAATGCTTATCAACTTGTATTAATTAAACAAGAATTTAGGCAATATTAATTTTCATAGATCAATTTATTTAGAATTACAAATACCATTAAGAATAAAAGATTTATACATTTCTTAACTCACATCGCAGTTTAGCTAAATATAAACTCTGCACTAAAGTTTGCAGTGGCACAGTGACAACAAAGAATATGGAAGCATTTTGAAACTATACAAAATTTCAGATGGAAAATAATCTTGCTTAAGTTTTATTATACATTAACATATAAAAAGTCTCATTTTATGAGACATCTAAAAGAATTAAAACCACCTCTACCGCTATTTTTTAAACTCCAAATCTGGAAACAATTTATTATACTTTAACTTTATAATATTCTATATTAAAACAAAGAAAATTCCAAATACACATTTTTTACAAGATTAACATTCTAGGCAGGGTTTCCTTAAGAAACAAAACAAAACAAAACAAAAAACCTTTCCTCTGCATTTCACAGCGCTGGTTATTATGTTTGTTTTCCTTATAAAAATCCTTTTTACTTTATAAGTTGTGTACTGTTAGATTTTAACCAGTAATCTGGCTTAAAACTTGTGCAAATAAACAAAAATATGAAAATAGTGTATCAGTCTTTTTTTTTTTTTTTTTTTTTAAATAAATCTAACAATAGCACTTTTTGCCCTGAATTAACGGGAAAAGTCATGCCCAATCCATTTGCTGAAATTTAGGATTTTACAGTAATGTTTCTTTCCTGTTCCTTCATTTTCTTTCAAAAGACAAACAACAAAGGCTTCTTTTATAAATTATGATAAATTAAAATATTTAATATTATAAAATGATCTATAGAACCACATCACATTGCAAGTATTTATCATAGTTACTTGTAAAGTCCGTATTTCTCATCAGTATTCCAGTGGCTTCCTTAAAACTAGGATTCCCCACATGTCATGATGTTATCTTTGAAATCAACTGGAGTTGTAAATTTCTAGGTGGAATTTCCACACTGCCACTGATATGCACACAAAGACCATTTTTCTTCATATTCTCTATTGCAGTAGTTGTCTGCACGCATTGGGTTGGATTTGCACATATTAAAAAAATGGTCAACATATTCTTCCATGAAATTATATTAATATGCTCAGACATTTTCAGTTTAAAAATACTTGCTAATAAACATAAGTAACAGAAGCAGTACTACTGCAGCAGAGTAATAAAAGAGGAAAATAAATATAATGCTGGTCAAGCAGCAGCACGGCAAACCGAAGCGCCTTGCTCGGAGACTCTGGTCTCCCTGGCTCCCCAGCAGCCTGGCTCTCGGGTGCCGGGCGTCCAGGCAAAGGGAGAGAGCGTCTCAGAAACCACGTCCCCGGCAGCGGGCAGCGGGCAGCGGCCTGCTCAGTCCCTGCCGGTGCTGTTTGCCGCGAAGGCGTGCAGGTTCCCCATCTGGCTCAGGCCGCTCTGGATATGCGCGACGTGGATCTCCACGTTATTCTGAAAGCAGCTGAAGAAAGGAGAGACACCCTTCACTCCTTTGCTCTGAGAGGCCAGCGTGAGCGGCCAGGCGCGCACTGCGAGGACGGGCCTCCCTCTGACGGGGGAAGCTCTGCTCATAAGCTGAGCTTTGGACCGCTGCCTGAACGATGCATCAGCCTCCCGATGTCTTCATATAAGAAATCCAGGTCAAGTTTCTACGCTCTCAATAGCCTGGATATAACTGACAAGTTCTTTATAATAAATTTATTTAAAGGGTAAGGTTATATGAATATTCCACAAAAATGCCTAATTCTTAAAACTTACACAGGAAATAATTACAAATTTAATATAAAAATGAGTAGGGAGCACCTAATTACCTGATATTAGAAGCATCGATTGTATTTTTGATATCATTTAATGAATCTGTAAGTGATTTGAATTCAAAGGAATTCAGGTCTCCTCCTTCTGCTAGACACTAAAGGAAAGAAATATTTCAAAATTCAATTTCAGTCCAAATATAGGCATGAAATATCTGATATAATTGATTACTATTTCTTAGTAACAAATTAGCATAGTTTTGTTTAGCATCAAAATTAAGAAAATATGTTCCTCTGAAATTTACCTTAATTTGTAACAAAATAGCTGTAAGTCTGGAGATTAAGTCTGTAAGATTTTCATTTTCTACGCAGGGCTGTCCTGTTGAGGAATTTGCATGCCGGACAATTTCCTGTGCGTCCTCTTCACACCTTCGCCTCAGGTCTGTCGGCTGATCTGCAGGCTGGAGGCCCTGGTCTGGAGCAAGCTGCACACAGATGAGACGATTGGAACAAGATGTGTACCCTTACGGCCCAAACCGTTCCTGTGCGTGCCTGTGTCCTCTCTTCCCCACACCAAACTATTTAAGAATAAGCTGCAAACATTGTGCCTCTTTACCCCTTCTATTAGTCAGCCAAAGGGGTGCTAATGTGAAATACCAAAAATGGGTTGGTCTTTATAAAGGGTATTTATTTGGGGTAGGAGTCCACAGATACCAGGCCATAAAGCATTAAGTTTCTTCTCTCACCACAGTTCATTGCCACGTGTTAGAGCAAGGCAGCTGCTGGCGTTTGCCAGGGTTCAGGCTTCTGGGGTTCCTCTCTTCCCGGGGCTGCGTTTCTCTCTGGGCTTAGCTCCTGTTTCCTCCACAAGGTCAGCTGTAGACGATCAGGCAAACGGCTTGCTTCTCTCCTCCTAGGGCCTTCTTTCCAACATCAAAACTGCTTCTCAAAAGACTGCTTCAACTCTGTCCTTTGCCTTGCCTTTTATATTCAATTCCCCACCCACCAAGGGGTGGGGCTCAACGCCCTAATCATAACCTAATCATGCCCAGATTAACAGATCAGTTTACAAGCATGATCCAATTATATTTTTGGAATTCATAATTACATCAAATTGGCCAACGGTTACACCCCTCAGTACTCCAGTTTGCATTTTCTAACCCACAGTCCATATTCAAATTTCATCAACTGTCCCAATAATGTCCGACTAGCTATTTCCCCTGAAGCCACCTGGTTGTCAGGCCCCTTTAGGCCCTTTATTCTGGAACGGTTCTTCAGCCTCTGCATGTCTTCCACCACCCTGGTAATTTTAAAGAGCGCTGCCGGTTATCTGGCACGACCTCTCCGTGCAGGCCACCTCAGAGTGACGCCAGCTGTCCTTGGACGCCGGCATCAGGAGGCGCGTGGCGGCAACCATCCCACTACCGGTGATGTGACCTTTACTCACTTGAAGGTAGCTAAGTATCTGCCAGATTTCTCCACTGTAAAGTTATCATTTCCCCCTGTAATTAATTACTATTTATGAGTTTTGAAGCTATATCAATATCCTGTTCCTCATCAAACTTTCACCCACCAATTTTAGCACCCATTGATGATTCTTGCCTCTACTGGTTATCAGTATGACGGTTGGCAAATAGCTTTTCTCACTCTTATCATTCCTTCTACATTTCTTAGTTGGTGTTCTGCTCTGTGGAGGAACTCTCCTTCCTTCTTCCGCCTCTCCCTTATTTATTTATTTGTTTATTTCGGTATGGACTCATGGAGTCTTATTTTATTCAATGGATTTCCATCTGTTATTATCATTATTTTGGCTGAAGTTCTAATTGTCCCAGATTTGGCCAACGGAAACCCTGTTAAGCTGGCTCCTTTTGATACACTGCCATCATTTTTAGGGGTACTTTTAAAAATTTCCTGGCATACTAAGATGTTCCTGGCTCATCTTGTACTTTCTCTGCCCTAGCCCTGGGTTGGTCTTTTTCTAAAAGCTCCGCTTCCTCTTATTTAGGAACGTTACTTAGAAACCTGTATCTGTTGGGTGTGTTCACTGCTTCTAGGCTCTTTCAGAAGACAAACACATCTATTTTATATCAACATGATAAAAATAAAATAAACCACAAATTCACACTGACTCTGCCTATCCCATCACCCTTCTCCAACAGTGAGAACCGGGCTCATTATCCTTAATATACTGACTCATTTGCTTAATCCCAGAATACACAGCAAGGTTTTAGAACTGCCAAGGCATACCACTATGAGAAAAAGCTTACTACTGAGAGTTCAATATTTGAAGTTTGTTTTGTCTTTAGAATGAGGGTATATAGTCAAAGTCCTGTGTTCAAGTTAACTGGATTAGTTTTTGCCCTCTTCAGTGTACAGATATCTTTGAAATATAATCAGCTTCATTTGTTTGCTTGGACTCCATTTTAGAGCTAATTGTATTTGTTGGGGGAAACAGAAGTGTCACTCAGAGAAGCCCAACTCCTCCAGCTCCCTAATTCCTATCCCAGTCCCAAAGCAGTTTCTGATTTATCCTTCCTGTGATTGTCTTCTTCTTTTTGAAAAATCCAAAACATACATATTTTATTTCTGCTTATTTCTTACCCCAAAGGCAACATACTAAACAAACTTTTTTGTACTTCATTTTTCACTTACAAATACCCTGGAAATCACTCCCTATCAGTGAATAGTGAACTTCCTCATTCTTTCTTATAGCAGCACAGTACTTCATTGTGTGGATTTACCCTAATTTATTTAGCTTATTTCCTATGTATCTACGTAAGATTTTTTTTCTTATATATTATAATTATCAATCATGCTGTAATGAATAACCTCATCCTTTAACATGTTTTAAAACATAAACACATGGACGTGCACAAATCATAAAGGGTACAGGCTAGTGACTTTTCACAAGTCATCCATGCCTGAATAAGCGCGCGCATCGAGAGAAGGTCGCCAGCACCCCTGAGCCCCTACCCCAAGGGCGAGTGCCATCTTGACTTCCAGCCGCAGAGGCTCGCCTTGCCAGCCGTGAGCGCGGAGTCATACCTTACGTATTCTTTCGTGTCTGACTTTCTTTGTTCAGCATTTTATTTGTGAGATTCTCGCATGGCGTTCATGTATTTGAGCTGGATAGCACCCTCTGTGTAATTAATTGTACTGCAGCTTGTTTGGTTTCGATGGGCATCCGGATAGTCTAAGTTTGGGCTGTAACAGTAACGCTCCCAGCCTTCTTGCTTTTCACTGAACACACACTCACATATCCTGGGTACATGCTTAGGAGGAGAACTGCTTAGTCATACTGTTTCCCCTGGTATGTTTTTATGTTACAATCAATACTGTACTTCCATAAAAGCTTTGTGAAAATTCAATAATTTTTAGTTGATCAGGAAATGAGCCTATCACAAATGGCCTTGGGTACATAATGAAATTATACAAAAAGATTTATGAGCAATCCATTTCTACATCATCAGCTTTGTTATGTACATCTTCGACTGCTTGGCCTATACCTCTCGTGCATAGTTGCTGGTGCAAGGGGGAAGCAAATATTGTTATATAGGTGACTGACAAGTATCAGGAAAATAAAAATAAATAATAACAGATTGGGGGTGGATGTGGCTCAAATGGTTGGGTGGCCGTCTGGGTTTGGTCCCTGGGACCTCCCTGTAAAAATAAAGAAAAATATAGAAGGCACGTGAGCTGCCAGGCCCCATGCGCACGTGAGCCGCCAGGCCCCGCAAGCAGGTGCACCGAGCCACGCAGCAAGATGATGACGTAACAAGAGAGTGACACGGGAGAGCCAAGATGAGGCGTGCAGAAAAACCAGGAACTAATGTGGCACAGGCAGTGGGAGGCCTCTCTCCCACATTGGAGGGTCCCAGGATCGAATCCCGGCGAAGACAAGAGGAGAAGGATGAGAAGAGAGGGCAGGGAACAGACACAGAGAATTGCCCAGCGAATGGACACAGAAACAGCAAAACCCGGAGGGGTGAGGGGTGTTTAAAAATGGATAAAAAGAAAATAAGTAAGTAAATAAATAAATGCTTAAGGGGAAAAAAAAAAAAAAAGGATCACTAGAGGAATGAGCAAAATGCACTCAGAATTTGGTTATGGGTACCCACAGCTCACTGGCCTCATGTCAATTCAAGGGGAATGATAAAATCACCTAGGGCGGATAAAGTCACCGGGACTTGTGAGGCTATTAGCATAAACAGTCAACCGTTGGGGAGCTGATGTGGCTCAGAGGTTGAGCACCAGCTTCCCACATACGAGGACCCAGTTCAATTCCCCGGTCCCTCAAAAAAAAAAAAAAGTCAACCATTCAAGAATTTACCATCACAAATAGGGAGCAACTTTTACTGGAAACACACAACCATCTACTACTCTTTAAGAATTTAAATGTAGGAGCATTCTAAACACATCTCAATCTTTTAATGATTTTTTCACCTTGTAGTAAGAAACTCAATGTTTAGGTAAAACTGTTGAACCTCCCTCATATATTATCATATGTCAATGATAATTCACAAATAACACTATGATACATTTAATGTAAAGTTTAAAGAAGGAGGAAACAAAATTGTATGCAGAACATGATCACTATGTGTGAAGAACATTCCGTAAAAAAAAAAAGACCAAGAGAAATTTGGTCTTTGGGGTAATGGAATAAGGAGGAATTATTTTTCTGGATTTTGCTAAAAATTTTGGAGGGCTATATCATTTGTAGTTCAAACAAACAATTAAAAAAACAATCAACAGAATTGATAGGTCACTGTGTATAAAGCCGTCTTCCACATTGATGCTGCAAGGAGTAAAAAAATGTATATAAAATATGGTTCTAGGGGGCGGATGTGGCTCAAATGGTTGGGTGTCCGTCTGCCATATGGAGGTACCTGGGTTCGATCCCCAGGACCTCCCGGTAAAATTTAAATATATATATATATATATATATATATATGGCACATGGGCTGCCAGGCTCTGTGTGCCGGTAAGCCGCCAGGCCCCAGGAGCCATGCAGCAAGATGATGACGTAACAGGAGAGAGACGCAGGGGAGAGACAAGACAAGATGCTTCGAAAGCTCTGAAAACCAGGAACTGAGGTGGCGTAGGTGGCAGAACATCTCTCTCCTACATCGGAGGTCTCCAGGATTGAATCCTAGTGAAGACTGGTGGAGGAGGATGGGAAGAGATGGCAGGAAACAGACACAGAGAATTGCCCAGCGAATGGACACAAAACAGCAAATGGGGAAGGAGGGGTTTTAAAATGGATAAAGTAAATAAATAAATCTTAAAAAAAAAAAAAAAAAAAATTATATATATATATATATATATATGGTTCTACTGAAAGACCTTATAAATACTGGGTTAGTTTGGATTTTCCAAAATGTGAAGGTAGCTCCAAATGAAATGTGGAGGGCATACATAGCCCCTCATGAGAAATTATGAACTACCTACCTCATAGCAGTACTGTTGGACTTTATGCAGTACTTTGTTTAAGTCCTTGTTGAGCTGTTCAAGCTCCAGCACGATGGCCGCGTATCTCCGCTGGAATTCAATGCCAATGGGCATGGAATACGACTTCTGAGAGGAAAAAATCAGATTTTGATAAGATATTTTTAGGAGCAATGCAATTTCAAATATTTAATTGGAAGCATGACATCTACAACAAACTAAAGTTATAGTAAAATCGTCTACACTGTTAGTTTTTACGTGTGATATGGTATTGTTATTTGAAGCATCATGATTCTGCCATTTACTTTTTTTTAAAAAAGGAGATTTTTATTAAGAATGCTAGAGAATGTAAATACAGAAAATGTTAATAGTTGAATCTATATGCATGTTCCTTGCGTTAGTCTTTCATCAGTCTTTCCATAGGTTTGTCATTTTTCAAAATAAAAAATTGGTAAAAAATTCTACATATTCATCTAATGCATTCTAGATTTTGAACTCAACTGACTCCCCACCCAGAGTCAATTCAATCAATATAGCATGACGGTTAAGAGCATGGCTGTCAGAGTCAGATCACCAATGTCCAAATCCTGAACCCATCACTACTAGCTGTGTGACCCTAAGCAAGTTCCTTAATCTTTCTGTGCCTCAGTTTCCTTATCTGTAAAATGGGGATCATAAGAATTTCTATCTAATGGGGTTATTGCACGGACTGAATGATGTAACACATGTCAGCACAGTGCCTCTCCCATAGAAAGCCTATAATTATCACTGCCACCATTTTATATTTGCTTCCTACCAGCAAGTGTAAATGGAATTTGATCCAGTTTCCTTTCCTCTTTTTGCAATACTGCTAACACGTTACACTCTCCATTGCACTCCAGCTACAAATGCTAGCAATGAGACTTCTCCAGTCAAGGCAAATTTGACCACATTTCTTCTTCCTTCAGAGGATTCCTGAGAAAGTAGAACATATGTACTGGGGAAGCATAACTGCTCCTTCTAGGAAGTATGGTTAAGAAAAGAAAGCACACGTAGACTGTACAGGGACAAACTACTTCATGGGTCTCAATCACAGAATTATAGATTGTTTCAGCAAAGAGAAAACGTAGAGATTGTCGCATTCAGTCTTGCCATTTTACAGACGAAAAACTGAGGCCCAGGAAAGTTAAATCTTGCTTAATAGCACACACTGACTTGATGATGACGACAGCCTACACAAATTGCTTAGAGCTAATGTGCCAGACTCTGTTCTAAGCATGTCATGGATCACGTTGAATCTTCACAACCCCACGAGAAGGCTACTATTAACAACCCCATTTCTCGTACGAGGAACTTGCGGCCCATGTCCTACAGTCAGTCAGGGGTAAGTCTGTGGGCTCTGAAGCCATACTGGTTTGTCAGAATTCCTTGCCACTGTGGATCTGCAGCAGCCAAAAGAGGGGGAGGGGGAGCTGATGTGGTGGTGGGGAGAGGAGAGGATCCCACAGAGGTAGCGGGGAAGAGACAGGCTTTATAGGGGCTTGGAATCATGTCTAGAGCATCGTTTCCTGGACATCCTACTTTTAGTTTAACCACTGGCACTTGCTGGATTGTTTCTCCTTCTTAAGTCTCAGTTCTATGGCGTTAAGCCCACAGGATTATCAAAAAGATATGCATTTTATAAGAATACAAGGATAAGAAGGATGTACTGAATTTTTTCTTTTTTTTTATTTTATTTTACCGGGAGGTCCCGGGAATCGAACCCAGGTCCCTCCATATGGAAGACGGACGCCCAACCAGTTGAGCCACATCCGCCCCACACATGTACTGAATTTAACTTCTTCTCTGTTGGCTCAGTGAACTGGAGGTTACTGAGGATACACGGTAACTTGAGTTTAGCTAAGCACTGGATCAAATCTCTTCTGAGGATAAGAGTATACCTTGGCAGACTCAGAACTAGTGAATCAAAAAGAAAATTATTAAAGGCTTTTATTTTCCTGCACAGAATTCTTTAGAGGGTATCAAAAAATGTCTCTATCCTCAACTTTCATGTTCAATGATTTTATGAATTATTTGAAAAGACATTCAAGATCTTTATTATATACATACATACATCAAAATGTACAAAGTTGGGAGGTGGCTAATACGTCAGATAATGGAATAAGTGATAAAACTAATGAACCATGTAAAAAATGGGTATCATTCCCCTTCAAACTTATCTGGTTTTATCTTCAACTTCTCAAAACACTTTTTGAAGCCTTTTTTGAAACGGTTTTCAAAGTCTGTGGCATATCTTTCTGAATTATCTTTTTTTGAATATGAAAAGACAAATCTTTCCCCTTATCTTTTAAAATAGTCACACAATGAAGTAGTAATATAGAAGAACATATGTGCAAGAACTGTCAATCAATGTGGAAAAAGGAGGACAAACGGGGGACCTGCACTGCTAGGCATGAACCATAGTAATTACACAACAGTATGGCATTGGCATGAGAGACAAACACACCAATGAAGAGCAGCAGCCAGTCTCTAAAATACACCAAATTCCCACACACATGCCAAGAACACCTGCTGAAGAATGCCTGGCATATATGGTTATATAAGCAGATGTATTTATACAGAACATGGAAATTTAGTATATAATAAAGTTGGTCTTTCAAATCAATGAGAAAGAAGGAACTATTAATAATCCGAGACTATTAGCTATCTGGGAAAAAGGCAAAGTTGGATCTCTACTTCAGTCCTTCACAAAGGTAATTTCAGGACGGACTGAAGATCTAAATATATGTATAAAAAACAAACCTATCAATGTATTGCAAGAAAACACAGAGAATATGCTTATGAACAAGAGGAAGGAAAGCTATTTTTAACAAGATACAAAAACCAAAAACCAGAAAAGGAAAAAGTTTGATATACTTGACTACATAAAAATGGAAATTGTCTGTACTATAACATCAGAAACAAAGTAAAAATAAATAAATGTAAATGGCTAATGAACATATAAAAAGAGGCTTAATCCTACCAATAGCCTTAGAAACGCAAAACAGAACAACAAGCTGTTTATTTTCCCAATGAGTCAACATCAAGAACAATGAGGCAGAGGCTGCTTCTTCAGCATTGAGAAATTTTCTTCTATTGTTTTTACAACTATATCTCCCCTCCTTTTTCCCTGCGCTCTTTTTCCGGTTTCCTTTTAGATTGGTTATCTTTGTTTCCTAATTTCTCTCTCAGATTTTCCATATCTGGTTTTCAACCATATATTCAGAGAGAGTTCTCCAACTTTTTCTTCTAAACCTTCTACTGAAAATATTAACTTTTTTAAAAATAGAAAATACATTTACTTGGTTTAAAATTAAAAAGCTGGGAAGCGGCTGTGGCTCAATCAGTGGGGCTCCCGTTTACCATGTGGGAGGCCCTGGGTTCGGTTCCCAATCACGGCGTGGTTGGCTGACCCGGTGAGCGCAGGCAGCAAGGGGGGGATAAATGAATAAATAAATAAAATCTTAAAAAAAAAAAAAAAAAAAAAAATTAAAAAGCTAACTCTCCCCCTAAGCCCAGTTCTGCAACCACTCACTTTCCTCTCTTTAGAGGCAACTAATCTTATCAGTTTCTTCAGCACCCTTTCAGAGATAGTCTGGGATACACAAGGAAAATGATGCACATGTTTTTCCTGCACTGACATCACCCCAAACAAATGGGAGCAAGCCATTCCCATGTTGAGTGCCTTGCTCTTCTTGCTTGACAGTAATGTCTTGAGGGTTGTTCTATAGCAAGCATTTTACAGAAAGACGCCTTGTTTGGAATTGTGTGGTGTTACAATATATGAAAGTGTTATCAATTTAGTCATTCCCTTATTAATGGACATTCAGGTTGTTGCCAATCTTCAGCTACTAAAAACAATGCTGCAATAAGTAACTGTGTAGTCATTTTGCACAAGGGCAAAAAAATGTAGTTCTCAGAAGTGTATTTGCTAAGTGAAAAGATTTGTGTATTTCTACCTTCAAAGATAATTGTCAAAATATCCTTTGTAGGAGATGTACTAACTTGCATATAAGAATGCCTATTTCCTCACATCCTCACCAACACAATCTTTTGTAAAAAAATGTTCTATTTTTGCCAATCTGATAGATGAAAAGTAGCATATTAAGTGTGTTTTTAATCATCTCTCTTAATTATGATGGACTTTGACCACTTTTTCACATGTTCAAGAGTCATGTGTAGTTTTTATTTGTCCTGAAATGTCTATTAACACCCTTTGCTTATCTTCTTCTGGGTGGTCAATCTTATTCTTATTGCTTTGAGGGAGGATTTTATATTTCAGGAAAATTAACTCCTTTGTGATATGAACTACATATACCTTCCCCCAATTTGTTGTCTTTTGACTTTATTTGTGGTAGCTCTTGCCAAGCAGAATTTTTTTATTTTTATAGAGGCAAATGAATCAATCTTTTCTTCTATGACTTCAGGATTTTGTGTCAAGCTTAGAATTAGAAAGTCATAGCAGAAGCAGATGTGGTTCAAGTGGTTGAGCCTTCCACATGGGAGATCCTGGATCTGTCTCCTGGTGCCTCCCAAAAAAACAAAAATGAACAAGCAAAACAAATGAGAAAACCACTCAGGGGAGCCGATGTGACTCAGGGTTGAGCGTCGGCTTCCCACACACGAGGTCCCATATATGGGAAGCAATCTTAGCATTCTTTTTTTTTTTTTTAATTTTTAATTTTTAATTTTTTCTTAGCATTCTTTATATTTAAGTACTCTTTGGTTCTCTGGTTATTTCTTTTAATAGCATATAATTTATGGACAATGTTTTCTTGAATCTGCAAGTATATTAATTTTTGAATTCTATCCTCTATTCCCTGAATTATGTTTTCTTAAGTGTCTGTGTTTCTGTTTAGCTTGGTCTTTCTTTTTCATGTTACTTATTTTTTTATATGGCTGGTGATCTCTGACTGTTTATTCATATTTAATAAAGGAATGGGTAGGCTCTCTGAGTTTCCCTGGTATTTTTCTTTCTCTAGGTCTCCTATGAGACTGACACTGCCAGGTGCACTTTAAGGTGAATGGGGAAGGGGTAACTGTCAGTCTGTGGGTGCCCTAAATGCCAGAATGAGGAGGGCTTTACTCTCAGGTACAACTTCATACTGGAAGAGTTCGGTGTTTTTTTTTTTGTTTTTTTTTTTTTAACTAAGAAGTATAATACACACGGACAAAAGTGTGTAACATATAAATGTACAAATCAATGAATTATCTTAAAGCAAATAATTGTGTACAAAACAGATCTCATAGCTTTACTGTAAAAGCGTGGAAATGTACAGAGTTGATGGTAACATATTATAGTGAGAGTAACAGCTGGTTTATAAATGGGGATGTGGCTGAAAAGGGTAGTCTACTACCAACTGACAGAAACCTAGAGAGTAATCTAGGGACTGACCAACACAGTGAACCCAGAGGTGGATGAGAATTGTGGCTGGTGGTACAGATGCAAGAGCGTCCTCTGTGAGCTAGAGCAGGTGTGCACCACTATTGCAGGGAGGTGGGAATGTGGAGAAGCGTGGGAGAAACACAACTGGAATGACCTGTGGACTGTGGTTAACAGCAGTATTCTAATATTCTTGCATCAGTACCAAAGATGTGCTATGTAGATAATGGAGGGTATGGAAAGTGTGTGCCAAATATATACTATGGACCATGGTTGGTGGTAATAGTCTGATATTATCTCATAATCTGTAACAAATGTTCCACCATGGTGTGGTGTGTTGATAGAGGGGTGTTGTTTGGGAATTCTGCACATGTGCATGATTGTTTTGTAAGTTTACAACTTTTGTCATAAAAATATATTAAAAAAAAAAAAAAAATAGGGTGGGTTGGGGGAAAAATACACCAAATATAAGATTAGGACTATAATTAGTAGTAAGATTTTGACAATATTCTCTCATAACTTGTAACAAATGTCTCACGACAATGCCCGGTGTTGGTGGAGGGTGCTGTGTGGGAGCCCTGTATGATGTGATGCATGTTTGCTTTGTAAGTTCACAACTCTTACTATACACTTATTGTTTATGTATGTTCATGTATAAATGATATAAATAATAATAATAACAATAGGGTGGGTTGGGGGAAAATACTTTGGTTAGTAGTAATATTTTGAGGATGATCTTTAATTGTTAGTTAAAAATGTTTCAGGAAGCGGCTGTGGCTCAATCGGTGGGGCTCCCGTTTGCCATGTGGGAGGCCCCGGGTTCGGTTCCCAGGGCCTCCTGGTGAGGGCAGGCCCGCCCGCGCGGCGTGGTTAGCTGACCCAGCGAGCACAAGCAGCAGGGGGGGGGATAAATGAATAAATAAATAAAAAATCTTTAAAAAAAAAAAAAAAAAAGTTTCACAACAATGCAAGGTATTGGTGGTAGGGTGAGGTATGAGAGCCCTGTATGATGTTATGTATGTTTGTTTTGTAAGTTCAGAATTATTACTATAAACTTATTTTTATGTATGTTCATGTATGAGTGATACACTTCAATAAATTAAAAAAAACAAACATATCTTAAAAAATTAAACACACATCTACCACATGACCAAGGAGAAATGAAAACATATGCCCATGCAAAAACTTGTACATGCTTATTCATAGGTTTATTTGAAAGAGATGAAGCCTGTAAATAACCCAAAGGTCCACCTGCAGGTAAATGGATAAACAAACTGTACTTTATCTAGACAATGAGATACTACCTGGCAATAAAGAGGACAGAGCTATGTTGTGTGAACTTTGATACACGCAACCAAATATATGAATCTCAAAATCCACATGCTGCATAAACAAGCCAGGCAAAAAAAAAAAAGAGTATATACTGTATGATTCCATTTATATAAAATTCTAGAAAATGCAAACTAATTATAATGACAGAAACCAGAAAGTGGTTGCTTGAGGATGACAGAAATGTTCATGATCCAGCTTAAAATGATGGTTTCACTGACAAATCTGATCTAACTGTACACTTCAAACAATCCCAGTTTATTGTACTTCAATTATCTGTCAACAAAGTTGGGGAAATAATAATGGGGAAACAACCACTTAGATCGAGCACAGAGCACTGCCAGGACCTGTCACCTCCCATCACTTCTCTTCTGTCCCTCTCACAAGGAACGTCACCAGGACATCAAACATTATAGCTTAGTTTTAGAAATTTATATAAAACTCAACTACACAGTATCTATCCTTTTGTTCCCGGATTCTTTTTTTTTTTTTTTTTTTTTTTTTTAGGATTTATTTATTTACTTTATCCATTTTAAACGCCCCCCTTCCCCATTTTGCTGTTTTGTCTCCATTCGCTGGGCAATTCTCTGTGTCTGTTTCCTGCCATCTCTTCTCATCCTCCTCTTCCAGTCTTCACCAAGTTTCAATCCTGGAGACCTCCGATGTAGGAGAGAGGTGTCCTGCCACCTGCGCCACCTCGGCTCCTGGTTTTTTTTTCCCGGAGTTTTCAGAGCATCTCGTCTTGTCTCTCCCCTGCTTCTCTCTCCTGTTAGGTCATCATCCCGCTGCATGGCTCCCGGGGCCTGGCAGCTCACCAGCACACAGAGCCTGGCAGCCCATGTACCGTCTATATATATATATATATATTTTTTTTTTTTTTTGAGAATATAACAGGAATTTATTACAGAGAAATTGTAAAGCCCGCAAGAAGGTGGCAGGGGAGTCACTATCAGCAGGGAAGTCGTTATGAAATCTTATTCCTGAAGCTCTGAGAATCCTTGGGTGGGACCTGTGGGATAGGAGGTAGCTGTGGGGACTGGCAGACAGACCGCTGGGGTGCACCAGGATCTGTTGCTGCCATCTTTTTTTGGTCCGTCTAACATTTTTTAATGCTTTAGCTTCTTTCAGCTTCTGTAAGAGTTTCTATTTGGCTCTTCTACTGCCTCCAGAGCTGCCTGCCACTCCAAACTCACTGTCACATCCTCATCTGCATACTAGGGCCTCTGGCGGGTCGTGTGCTGTCGGTGCCCATGACGCTGAGGAAAAACCTATATATTTTTTATTTTACCGGGAGGTCCCGGGGATCGAACCCAGGTCCCTCCATATGGCAGACTATTTGAGCCACATTCGCCCCCCAGTTCCCGGATTCTTTAAGCTTACTCTTTAGGTATGTGAGGTTCATCCACACTGCTGTGGGGATCTGTAGTGAGCACATCCATTGCTGCAGTGCACTGCTTTGTAGAAATACAATGGTATACTCAGCCCTTCTGCTGCTGGGCGCTTGCACTGTTTCTAGCCTCTGGCAATTATGAAGAGTGCTGCTGTGCACATTTTGTTTAGTTTTAGCAGACACAGCCAGTTTTCCAAAGTGGTTGAACAAATACACACTCCTATTAGCAGTGCTAGAAATCTCTGGTTGCTTCACAGCTTTGCCAAACCTTGGTATCATCCATCTTTTTAACATTAAGCTATTTTAGAGGACATGAGTGGTAACTCATGGTGATATTAATTTGCATTTCTCGGATTACAAATGAGGATGAGTATTTTTTTTAAAAAGTTTTTGTTCATTTGAATATCCTCTTTTGAAAATCCCTGTTCAATTCTCTTTCTTGTTCTCTATTGGCTGCATGTCTTTATTATTATTTATTTATTTATACGAGTTGTTTATATATCCTGGATTCAAGCCTTTTGTCAATTATAAGTGTTGTAAATATTTCCTTTCATTCTGTGGCTCACCTTTTTTTAAAAGATTGATTGACTGATTGGTTTATTTTATTTATTACCCCCCCTTTCCGCTTGCGCTCTCTGCTCTCTGTGTTCATTCGCTGTGCGTTCTTCTGTATCTGCTTGTCACCCTTTGTTGCGTCATCTTCCTGCGCCACGTGTGGGCGCGGGCTGTCCGTTCTCTGCGGGCACAGGCAAGCTCGCCTTCACCAAGAGGCCTGGGGAACTGAACCTGGAGCCTCCCATAGAGTAGATGGGAGCCTAATTGACTGAGCCACATCTGCTTCCCTCACCTTCTTTTCTTTTTTGGATGTAACTGTGATTTTTGATGAATGAGGTTTTAATTTTAATGTATTTTGATTTATCAATCTTTTTCCTTATGGTTATTGCTTTAAAAAATAATTGTGCATACAACATAACATTTCCCATTTTAATCACTTTCAAGTATACAATTCAGTGGTGGCAATTACATTCACAACGTTGTGTAACAATCAACACCGTCCATTACCAAAACTTCTCCATCACCTCACACAGAACCTTTATACCATTAAGCACTAACTCCCCATTCCCTGCTGCTCTTCTTGCATCATGTTGGTTATTGATTCTGAGTAAGGCTCAAAAACACCCTCTTCCAGGAAGCGATCTTAGTTGACAAATGTGTGTATTCTGACTGTTCCAGCAACCAGTCCTTCCCATCTCTCTCCCTCTCTTCGGGACTCCCTGTTCCCAGAGACACAACAATATAGCATATTAGGCCAGTTAACAACCTACAATGGCCTCTATGTGTTGAAGTGAAAGAGCTGCACAACTCTGCTTTAAATCAAAAGCTAGACAAGATTAAGCTTAGTGAGGAAGGCACTTTAAAGTCAAGATAGGCCGAAAGCTAGGCCTTTTGCGACAGCGAGCCAAGTTGTGAGTGCAAAGGAAAAGTTCTTGATGGAAATTAAAATTGCTACTCCAGTGCGCACACCGGTTATAACAAAGCAAAACAGCCTTGTTGTGGATATGGAGAAAATCTGAGTGGTCTGGAGAGAAGGTCAAACCAGCCACAACACTGCTTTAAGCCAAAGCCTAATCCAGAGCAAGAGAGCAAGGCCCTGACTCTTCAATTCTGTGAAGGCTGAGAGAGGTGACGAAGCTGAAGCAAAGTGTGAAGCCAGCAGAGGATGGTCCTGAGGTTTAAGGAAAGAAGCCGTCTCTGTAACATAAAAGTGCAAGGTAAAGCAGCAAGAGCTGATGCAGCAAGTTATCCAGAAGACCTAGCTAAGATAACTGATGAAGATGCTTACACTAAACAACAGATTATCAATGTAGACAAAACAGCCTTCTCTTGGAAGAAGATGTCATCTAGGAATTTCTGAGCTAGAGAGGAGAAGACAATGCTGGCTTCAAAGCTTCAGAGGACAGGCTGACTCTCTTGTTAGGGGCTAATGCAGGTGACTAAATTGAAGCCAGTGCTCATCCACCATTCTGGTAATCCTAAAGCCCTTACGACTTATGCTAAACCTACTCTGCCTGAGCTCTATAAATGGAACAACAAAGCCTGGGGTGATGGCGCATCTGTTTACAACATAGTTCACTGAATATTTTAAGCCCTCTGACAATGCACCTGGTCACCCAAGAGCTCTAGGCTAACAACATCCATTTTGAAGTTCATGGATCAAAGAGTCATTTCAACTTTCAAGTCTTATTATTTAAGAAACACATTTCTTAAGGCTTTAGCTGACATAGACAGTGATTCCTCTGATGGATCTGGGTCAAGTAAATTGAAAACCTGGAGAGGGTTCACCATTCTAGATGCCATTAAGAACATGTGTGATTCATGGGAGGAGGTCAAAATATCAATGTTAGCAGGAGTTTTGGAAGACGATTCCAGCCCTCATGGATGACTGTGGCGGTTCAAGACTTCAGTGGGGAAATAACTGCAGCTGTGGTGGAAATAGCAGAGAACTAGACTTAGAGCTGGAGTCTGAAGATGTGACTGAGTTGC
Organism: Tolypeutes matacus; assembly: GCA_026826555.1. NCBI lineage: Eukaryota > Metazoa > Chordata > Mammalia > Cingulata > Chlamyphoridae > Tolypeutes > Tolypeutes matacus. Next base: position 333,205 of record JAKSZT010054153.1, on the reverse strand, counting down.
TATGTATCATGATAAAACTTGAACAGATGAAGAGTTGCTTGTTATGGATAAGCAAGTGGTTATTTTGGATGCAATCTACTCAAGGTGAAGATGCTGTGCACGCTGTTGAAATGACAACAAAGGAAGCAGAATATTACGGGTTTGAGAGGATTGACTCCAATTTTGAAAGAAGTTCTACAGTGTGAAGAATGCTATCAAACAGCATTGCATGGTACAGAGAAATCTTTTGTGAAAGGAAAGGTCAATTGATGTGGGAAACTTCAATGTTGTCTTATGTTAGGAAATTACCACAGCTACCCCGACCTTTAGCAACCACTACCCCAATCAGTCAGCAGCCTTCAACATCGAGGCAAGACCCTCCACCAGCAAACAGATTATAACTCACTGAAAGTTCAGGTGACGGTTAGCTTTTTTTTAAGGAGGTACCAGGAATGGAACCACTGAACTACATCAGTTCCCCAGTGAGAGTTGGTGTTTTTTTTCTTACAGGGAGATCCTGGGGATCGAACCCAGGTCTTTCCATATGGGAGACGGACACCCAACCATTTGAGCCACATCCATACCCCGGTTTTTTTGTTTGTTTGTCCTTAGGAGGTACCAGGGATTGAACCCAGGACCTTGTACATGGGAAGCAGGTGATCAACCACTTAAGCTATATCTACTCCCCTTGCATTTTTAGCAATAAAGTATTTTTATTTTTTTTTTACCGGGAGGTCCCGGGGATTGAACCCGGGTCCCTCCATATGGGAGATCGGACGCCCAACCAGTTGAGCCACATCCGATCCCAATAAAGTATTTTTAAATTAAAGTAGGTATATATTTTTTAGACATAATGCTATTGCTTTATGCTTAACAGACTAAAGTATAGTGTAAATATAACTATTATATGTACTGGGAAACAAAAAAAATCATGTGACTTGCTTTATTGCAATACTTGCTTAACTGCAGTGGTCTGGAACTGAACTCACAGTGTCGCTGAGATATGCCTCTATATTCTAGATATTAAATCCTTATCAGATATGTGGTTTCCAAACATTTTCTCCCATAGTTTTACTTTCATGATAAAGTCCTTCAATGTACAAAAGTTTTTTATTATTTTATTTTTAAAATTCTATTGAAGTATGTCACTCATACATGAACATGCATAAACAATAAGTGTCTAGTAAAAGTTGTGAGCTTATAAAGCAAACCTGCACGTCATCCTACAGGGCTCTCGCACGTCTCCTCATCACTGCCATCTTGCACTGGTGTGAAGCATTTGTTACAAACCATGAAAGAGCATCATCAAAACATCACTACTAATGCAGCCCATATACAAGTTTTTAATTTTGACGAGGTTCCATTTATCTGTTTTTCTTTGTCGTTGTGCACTGGGTGCACTAAGAAGCCACTGACTAACAAAGCCCTGAAAATGCTTCCCTATGTTTTCTTCTAGGAGTTTTAAACTTCTGGCTCTTATATTTAGTTCTCTGATCCATTTCTACCTGACTTTTTGTACATGATGTGATGTAGGGGTCCACGATCGTTCTTTTGCATATGGACATCCAGTTTTCCCAGCACTGTTTGTTGAAGAGACTATTATTTCCTAACTGAGTGGTCTTTGCCTCCTGATAAAAAAATAATTTGGCCATAAATGTAAGAATTGATTTCTGAACTCTCAATTCAATTCCACTGGTGTATATGTTTGTCCTTGTGCCAGGACCATGCTGTTTTGATTATTTTGGCTTTGGAATAAGTTTTAAGATCAGAAAGTACAAGTCCTCCAATCTTCTTTTTCAAGATGGTTTTAGCTATTTTGGGCCCCTTACCCTTCAATATATAAATGTGATAATTGCTTTTTCTATTTCTGGAAAAAAAAAAAAAAAGGCGGTTGGAATTTTGATTGGGATTGCATTGAATCTATAAATTAATTTGGGTAGAAGTGACATTGGGATTCCTTGTTCCCAGAAACATGATACTGAAATTAGGCCAATTAACAGCACTCAACCGCTCGAGGCACACCTGCTCCCCCGAATAACTCCTTTTAACATTACTTGGAGGGCAGGTCTAGGGTGATGGCTTCCCTCAGCTTTTGTTTATCTGAGAATGTCTTAATCTCTTCTTCAATTTTGAGAGAAGTTCTCACTGCATATAAAATTCTTGGTTGTCAGTTTTCTCTCAGGGCATTAAGTGTCTCAACTCAGTGGTTTCTGATGAGAAATGGGCTCTCAACCTGGCTGGGACTCCTTTGTACATGACATGGTGCTTTTCTCTCACAGCTTTCAGAACGCTGTCTTTTGCATTTGACAGTTTGACCAGTATGTGATGGGATGTATTTTTCTTCAAGTTTACACTGTTTGGTGCTCTCTGGGCTTCTTGGATGTGCATATTCATGTCTTTTGCTAAGTTTGGGGAGTTTTCTGTCATTACTTTCTTGACCATTCCTCCTGCCCCTTTCTTTCTTCTACTGGGGCTCCCATGATGTGTATATTGATATGCTTGATGGTATCCCAGAGGTCTCTTAGACTATTTTTACTTTCCATAAATTTTTTTTTTTCCTTTCTGCCTCTCAGCCTTACTTACTTCAGTTGTCTTGTCTTCGAGTTTGTGGATTCTTTCTTCTACCAGTGCCAATCTGCTACTGAAGCCCTCCTGGGAATTTTCCATTTCAGATATTGTGGTCTTCAATTACAGTAGTTCTGTTTGATTCCTTTAAAAAATCTCTCTGTTACTCATTTGTGGTTTTCCTGATATCCTTTAGTTCTTTCTCTGTATTTTCCTTTATCTACTTGAACATAGTGAAGATCATTTTTTTAATACAAGTTTTGTCTGGTATGTCCCCAAGCTGGTCTTCTTCATTGGTGTTTTCTGGATTTTTAGTCGCTTTCTCTTGATGGGCCATCATTTTCTGTTTCTCTGTTTGCCATATAATCTTTTATTAAAACGTTAATTCTGGGATGTATTCCTTGAGATGTCTGTTTCTTGAGTTTGTAACCAGCTGGTGGTATGACAGAGATCTTCTTGAGTGTCAGGAACTAACAAAACAAAGCAAACCTAAGCAAAAAACACCGTCACAGTCTTTGCATATTGGCTTTGCGCTGCCTGCTGCTCTTCTTGAATTCAGCCCTCCTGTCAGGAAGGTCAGTCCAAGGCAAATGCAAAGGGCAAGGTCCTCCCTGCCTTGTCCTGGGCTTGGGCCTGTGCTTGCTTGAGGCCTTAGGAGTTCCACTGCTTAACGGAATTTCAATGTCCCCCTCTACTTCCTAGGAAATAGACCTTTTCCTTCTTCTGGGTGTTCTACTGCTGGACTTAAAGCAGGTAAGTCTTTGCCTCATTGGTTTCTTACACTGCTTTTGTTGTCTCAAGCTACTTTTGAAGAGCAAATTGTGGGAGGGGAGACATGCTGGAGAGGAGTTTCCCAAGTCAGTCTTTTCCAGCCAGAACAAGGCCAGGGACTCACAAAGGGAGTACTGGTTGGCTCCAAACTGCCCTGTGGAGGGGCTGGTGGAGGGGCCAGGAAGGGTGCCAGGAGCTTTTTCTACAGCTCCCCAAAGCTGCACTTTCTTGACTCAACTCCTGTCCAGCAACGGCAGCCCTTCACCTGTCCTCCACAGCTCTCAGGGAGCACAACATCTTTAAGTTTCCTCTCCCGCCCTTATCTGGGGGGTAAGCCTGATGGCTGCACTCAGAGCTGGCCTCCAGCAATCAGGACCAGCTAATCAAAAGGAGTGATTGCTGATCAGCCCATGTGTACCCCAGATCTTGGGGAGGTGGATTATTATGTCCCTCTCTGGCACCAACAAGCTATGCCAGGGATTGGACCCTACTGCTGCCTGCTGTGAAAGTGGTGGCTGGGCAACGGCAACCTCTGCATGGAGAGAGCAATTTATCGTTATTTACCATAATTTAGCATCCTCTTCTTCCCACTCTTTCCTGTTTTCTGTTCAGTATCTTCTGGACTCTGAATTTTGAAGTAGTTGATTCAGACAGTTCCTGCTTGTTTAACAGTTGTTATGGTGGAGAGACTGATTCCTGGAGCTCCCTCTTCCACCATCTTCCCACAAAACTCCACACCTGTTAGCCTTTTGAAGAAACATCTAAGATAATTTTACAGTTATCTTAAAATTTAAAAGTTAAGGGAAACACTTGAGGTGGTTCAAGCAATTGAGCTCCTGCCTACCAAACGGGAGGTCCCAGGTTAGGTTCCTGGTGCCTCCTAAAAGGAAGCCGAGCACACAATGAATAGACACAGCAAATGGAAACAATGAAAGGGTAGGGACAAAAAAAAAATCTTTGGGGAAAAAAAAAAAAAGTCATTTGCCCCCTTCACAGTATAAATAGAAAGTTCAAACATCTAACTTTATATTTTGACTACTATGGCCTTAGTTTGTTTTTGCTGGAGGTGAAGTATGAGACAAATGGTTAAAGCTTTCAAAAATTAAAGGAGAATTCATTAGACCAAGTTTCTATTTTTCTCCATAAAAGCCATAAAAAAGGAGTACTTTCAATGAAGTAGTACATTCAGTCCTTTGAATTAAAGAACAGGTTGAACTACTCATGTCATTGTGGTAAAAGCAGAATATAAATTAGATTTCAACTTGAAAATTAAATTAAATTAAATATTTGCTAGGGCAGAGGCTGGGTGGGGGTAGGGCAGATAAAATTAATCCTCATTATATCAGAATTACTTGGGTTAACAATGTAAATATTCAGTTAGTTCAATGCTGTTAAGCTGATGTTTCACAGAATAAAAAAGATTTTATAAGAAAAAGAAAGGATGTATACCAAGATAATTTGTAATCTGTACTTCTGAAGGTCTTTAAAATAGTATTTCTAGAGATATGAAAAATAAAATCTCAAAATATATTACCCTAAGATGACTCCTCCTATTGAAGGAATTAACCTAATTGGGTACTTTGTCCCTGAGATACTCTGCGAAACTCCAATTCACAAGTAATATACAAAATAGGATAAATAATAGATGTATGTAGATTAAAAGATAGAAATATTCTGATTTCTAATACCTTTGTAAGGTGCTGTATGTGTATTACATCAATATAATAGAAATGGCACAGTCTCTGGGAAAAGTCACATTTTAAGAATCTCAAATTCACATACTCATACCCCTATTTCCTTTTTGGCAATTCAAAGAAAGAAGCATTCACCATGCTTGTTCCTGTATATAAAGGAGCCATGCCGTTCCACCTTTTTTTTTTTTTTTTTTTAAGGTACTGGGGACTGAACCTGGGATCTTGTACATGGGAATCAGGTGCTCAACCACGTGTGTTCCATCCGCTCTCCGCAACATTTTTTTTTTTTTTTTTTTTCACTTTTATCCATTTTGGCCCCCACCCCCATTTTTGCCGTTTCTGTGTCCATTAGCTGGGTAATTCTCTGTGTCTGTTTCCTGCCCTCTCTTCTCATCCTTCTCCTCCTGTCTTCACTGGGATTCGATCCTCACAACATCTGATGTGGGGGAGAGGCGTCCTACCGCCTGTGCCACCTTAGTGTCTGTTTTTTTGGCACATCTTGTCTTGGCTCTCCCTTTTGTTGCTCTCCTGTTATGTCATCATCTTGCTGCGTGGCTCGGCAGGGCCTGACGGCGCACCCGTGCATGGGGCCTGGGGGGCGCACCCGCTTGCGGGACCTGATGGTGCATCGGCGTCTATATTTTTCTCTTTTTTTCCTTTACCAGGAGGTCCCAGGGATCGAACCCATGTCCTTCCATATGAGAGACGGACGCCCAGCCATTTGAGCCACATCCGCGCCCCCCCCCCCGTACCATTTGTTTTTAATAAGTACAGGCATCAAGACAATTCTGAATAGACGTTGTTGTTTTTTTTGGGGGGTTGCTTTTTTTTTTTTAAAGAAGGTACTAGGGATTGAACGTGGGACCCTGTACATGGGAAGCAGGTGCTCCGACCACTGAGCTGCACTCAGCTCCCTGAGATACCACTGATAGTTAGCAGTTTCAGAAGTCAGCACGGTTAGCATCCGCTGTACCTGCTAGTTTAAACAATTTAACCAGAAGTTCTTTCACAAGATGAGCATGTGACTTATGGTTGCCTTCTTTTGGAAACATATGCCATAGCAATCTGATACCGAATTCCAGGCTTATGCTTAAATAACAGTAACTTCGTAAGAGAAAAACAAAACAAAACACTGGAGAGTATTTTTCCTCGTTTGAAAATATAAAGGGTATTCTACTTTAAAATATTTTATTACCAATGACCAGGCTGTGGATGCCTGTTCCAATTCTTTTATTAAATGTTTAGGTGTTTTGGCACTCTGATACTTAATCAAGACATTGACATGAATGAGTAGCAGGTTGGTGATTTAAGACAACCTAGAGATCCTCTAAAATTAACAGATATACATTTGTTCTTCTGCTGGTTATTTATTTATTTATTTATTTACCAGGAGTTACCGGGGATCGAACCCTGGTCTCTCCATATGGTAGACGGACGCCGAACCTCTCGAGCCACATCCGTTTCCCTCTGCTGGTTATTTTTAAACTGCACTGCATATCTTTTTATATTTTAAACGTTATCCATTCAGGATCCTTTTCTATTAAAGGTTTCCTTTTTTAAGATTTATTTTATTTCTTTCTTTCTCCCCTCTCCTTGCTGTTCGCGCTTGCTGTCTGCTCGTCTTCCAATCTTTACTTCAGTGCAGGTATTCTGGTAGCAAATTCTATAAACTTGTCTGCAAATGTCCTTCTACTACTGTTTTAGTTTGTTAAAAGCTGCTGGGAGCAATGTACCAGAAATGCATTGGCTTTCATAACAGGAATTTATTAGGCTGAAGGCTTACAGTTCTGCGGCTATGGAAGTGCCCACATCAAGGTGTCAGATCAAACTCTACCAGTCCACTGCTGCTGATCCTGGACTCCTGGCATGAGGCAAGGCTCAACGGCGGCTCTGCTTTCTCCCCCAGCTCAGCTGCGAACGATCAGCTTGGACGTCCCCTCCCATCTCCTCCAAGCCTCGCTGCCTTCAGCTTCAGGTTGCTCCATCTGTGGCTTTTCTCTCTTCCGCGTTTGTGGGTTTCAACTTCTGGAGGCTTCTGTCTCTGTGGCCTTGTTTTTTCTGTCTGTGGATTTCATTCCTCCGTTTATAAAGGACTCCAGTAAGAGAATTAAGATTTACCTTGGGTCACGCCCTACTGCAGTGACCTAATCAAGACGAAAGTCCCTTAACAGAATCTAATGAAAAGGATGCATTTAAAATAGGTTTATACCAACAGGAATGCATTAGCTCTAAGGACAGGATCTTCTGGGGCCCACCCAGCTTCACACTGTCACAATTCCTGTACTTTCTGAAGGAATTCCCACTGGGTATAGTAATCGAGGCTGGTCATTCTGAGCAGCACTGTTTCCATGGAAAGCCGGCTGCCGCACTATTGCTCCTCTTTTGAAAGCACTCTCTCTCCTAATGACCACCGTCACCACGACTGCGCCAGAGGCACTTGACTAGGCATTACATACTCATGCAAACTGCCAAAGACCCTAACACACCCCTTAACCTTCTTCAAGTGGATAGTCAAGGGTGTTTCACTGCATTGCTAGTTTATTTAGAACGTGCTCAGCATAACTAGAGATAGTGATAGTAACACGGATTTTATAATATTTAAGATTTTCTTCCATAAAATATCTTTAAATCTTTAGAGAAAGCCCCACCACTTCAAATTTAGACAAGCAAATGACTGAAAGCGTGGAAATGGATAGAGCTGACGGTAACACATTACAGTGAGTATAACATAGCTGGTTTATAAATGGGACTGTGGCTGAAAGGGGTAGTCTAGGGATGTAAATGGCAATTGAAAGAAAGCTAGAGAGTAATCTAGGGACTGAATAACATGGTGAACTCAGAGGTTACCAGGACAAATACAAGAATGTTTTTGTATGACCTAGAACAAATAGTATGTCACTATTATAAGGTGGTAAGAATATAGTGATACTAAAAAAAAAAAAAAAAAAAAAAAAGAATATAGTGATACATGGGAAAAATACAATTAATGTAACTTACAGACTGTAGTCAACAGCAGTATTGTAATATTCCTGCATCAATGTCAAAGAAGATGCTGTATCAGTGCTAAGATAGTGGGGTATGAGATATTTCTTTTGGGCTAAGGAAACATTCAAAGGTTTACTGGGGCGGTGACTGCAGAACTCCGATGAAAGTGGAGCCACTGAGTGTACACTGTGGATAGAACGTACAAGGCAGGGGCTGTATAACAGTGAACCGTGTGGTGGGCGATGGACTGTGGTTAACAGTACAAATATGAGAGTTTCCTTTCATGAACTAGAACAAATGTGCAACACTAATAGCTGGTGATGATCATGGGAGGTGTAAGGAAAAGCACACCAAGTGTACACTGTGGGCCATAGTTAGTGGTAATAGCCACATGATGTTCTTTCAAAATCTGTAACGAATGTTCCACAGCAATGTAAAGTGATGGTGGAGGGGTGATGTGTGAGAATCCTGCACATTAGGCACGATTGTTTTGTAAGCTCACAACTTCCCTAATAAAAATAAATAATGAATTTTTAAAAAATTAGACAAGCAAAGAAGAAGAAGAAAAAAGGGAAACAAATCCTTACCAATTTTTCTGCTTCTGTGTTCATTTCCCTTAATTTCTTGATGTGTTCCTTTTTAATCATGAGAATTTTTGATAATCTGGTCTACAAAGAAGAAGAAATGTTTGGAATAAATAGAGGCATTTAGATATATCAACTATACCTCCATTTTTCAAATTTTCATTAAGCCATTTTAACAGATTTGGGGAAGTGGATGTTGCTCAAGCGACTAAGCTCTTGCCTACCACATCGGAGGTCTCTGGTTCAGTTCCTGGTGCCTCCTAAAGAAGACAGCGAGCTGGCATGATGGGCAGGCACAGCAAGCTGATGCAATGAGATGACACAAGAAGAAAAACACGAGAAGAAAAAATAAAAGAAAAACAAAAAAACAAAAGAAAAAAGAAAAAAAAAGAAAAAATAAACAAAAGAAAAACAAAACAAAACAAACAAACAAACAAACAAAAAAACACAACGAGAGACACAACAAGGCAGGGAGCAGAGATTCCTGGTGCCTCCTAAAAGAAGATGAGCAAGACAGCAAGCTGACATGTGATGGGCAGGGTGGCAAGCTGACGCAACAAGATGATGCAACAAGAGCCACACAGAGGGAAACATAATGAGAGACACAACAAAGCAGGGAGCGGAGGTGGCTCAAGCGATCAGGCGCCGCCCTCCCACATTGGAGGTCCTGGGTTTGGTTCCCAGTGCCTCCTAGAGAAACAAAGACGACAAACAGACCCAGCAAGTGCAAAACAATGAGGGGGTGGGGAGAAATAAATAAATAAAATAAATCTTTAAAATAAAAAGATTTTAGCATTTCAATAAAAACATAGCAAAGGTATTTTTTAATAAATCTGATTGGCTGATAGAAAAATATTATAATCAACTTTATTGAAATGTATTCATAAACCATACAATGCATCTAAAGTATACAATCAGTGGCATGTGGTATAATCAGAGTTGTGCATTCGTCACTTCAATCAATATTACAGCATTTTCATTACTCCAAAAAGAAAAACTCCCTACTCTTTAGTAGTTACCACTCAATCTCTCTATCCTTCTGCTGTCATACAAAACTGCTATAATCTATTTCCATCTCTACTCTATAAATTACCTGTATTTATATTTTGTATAGACAGAGTCCAACAATATGTAGTACTTTTTGTCTAGTTCATTTCACTCAGCATACTTCTTTTTTTTTTTAACCATTGACAGAAGACTATTAATATATATCTGTATACCAGGGGTCTACATTTTTTAAATCCCAGAAAATTAATTCAGCTGTAGTTCATGAGCAATTATATCTTCTTAAAAACAATGATTATATTTTAAATACTACGTTTCTTATACAATGATATATTCTAAAGGAGGGATTCTTAACCAGGGATGTCAGAGGGTCCATGAGCTTGAACGGAAAAAAAAAACAACTTATTATCTTTATTTTCTCTGACCTTTAACTGAAATCTAGCATTTTCTTCACTTATGAATGTATGCAATAAATAAATTACAGTAGTATTCATTTCACCTGACTGGCAAAGGGGTCCGAGGAACAAAAAAGGTTAAGAACCCATGCTATACACTATTGCCATAGTTTGCTTTGGTAGTATTTTTGCCCAAACAACACTCTTTTATCAATATCTTATAACATTAACATACATTTGTTCTGTTTCAGAGAAGAATATTCTTACATACACACTATTAACCATACTCATTTTTCACAAGAGGGTTTGGGTTCACTCTGCTCTACAGTCCCATGTTTCATTTTCCAGCTTTCCTTCTAGTGATGCACATGACCTTAGACTTTCCCTTCCCACCACTGTCATACCCTTACATTAGCACTGCTCGTCACAAACATGACAATGTGCTTCCCACATTCCTATTCATTTACAAACATTTACAAACAATCTTTTTACCAATTCAACAATTCTTTCCATTCTCTAACTTCATCCTAGTTTCTGGTGACCAATATTCCAACTATTAACTCCATGGCTTTGATGAAAATATTATTTTAAAATCTACTGTGAACAGGCCATGTCAAAGGGACCCGGGTGTCAGCCTGAACAGGCTCCTACTGCCCAGTAACGGGATCATTTGTACATCAATGAGAATAATCACCGCGAAGGACTGAAGCATAAATATGTTAAGGCCCATAAGCTCATACTGATATTTAAATATATATATCCATTGTTCGAGAATGTTTGTGACCAAACTCATTATTTTATACAACAGAAAACAAAGAGAAATACAAAGCATCAAACCTGCCTTTCCTATACAACCTATACCATTATGCAACCAAATAATTGATTAGGAGGTTTTTCTTTATAGATCTAGATCAGCTAATAAATGAAGAAGGAATGGTAGAAATAGGATAGCACCATTTTGAAATTCCAGTGAACCAATGGACCTAGGAATTAATTATCAATGGCTACTAACATCATAAAAAAAAGATTAAATATTATGGCCTCCAATCAGAAGAATACAACAATCACCTATAAGAGCAGTCACATAAAAACAAAGAACAACAAGGAAATCCCAAACAACCCCAATTTAAAAAGTGGACAAAGGACTTGAATAGATATTTCTCCAAAGAAGGTATGCAAATGGCCAATAAGCACGTGAAAAGATACTCAACACCATTAGCCATCAGGAAAATGCAAACCAAACCCAGGAGATACCATTTCACATGCACAGAATTGCTATTGTTAGAAAAAAGGAAAATAACAAGTGTTGATGAAGATGTAAAAAAAAACAAGAATACGGGGCCTCCTGCTGAAGGCAAGCCCGCCCGCACGGTGTGGTTAGCTGACCCAGCGAGCGCAAGCAGCAAGCGGGGGATAAATGAATAAATAAATAAAATCTTTAAAAAAAAAAAAAAAAAATAAGAACCATTGTACATTTTTGGTAGAATGTAAAATAGTGCCACTGCCATGACAAAGTTTCTTCACAAAATTAGGCATAGAATTACCATATTACCTGACAATCTTACTTCTAGGTATATACCCACAAGAATTGAAAGCAGGGACTCAAATAGATATTTGCATACTGATGTTCATAGTGGCATTATTCACAACTGCCAAAAGGGGGAAGCAACCTAAGTATCCATTGATAGATGAATGGATTAAAAAATGTGGCTTATGAAAGAGAGAGAGAAATTCAGCATCTGTGTAAACTCAACACCCTAATCAGATGCCCAGACATCAGCCAAAAAATTACAAACCATTCAAAGAAAATGGAAGAAATGGCCCAAGCAAAGGAATATATCAAAGCCTCAGAAGAGATGAAGGATTTGAGACAACTAATCAACATGTGCACATAAATTTCCAGCATCAAATTAATGAGTTGAAAGACAATATGTCTAAAGAAATAAAGGACATAGAGGACATCAAGAAGACACTGAGCAAGCACAAAGAAGAATTTGAAAACCTGAACAGAAAAGAAAGAGTTCATGGGAATGAAAGACATGATAGGTGAGATCAAAAACACATTAGAGAAATACATCAGCAGACTTGAAATAATAGAAGAAAGAATAAGTGATACAGAAGACAGAACAGCTGAAATTGAGGAGAGAAAAGAACAAAAAGAGAAAAGAATGAAAAAAATGGAACAGGGACTTAGGGAGTTGAATGATAACATGAAACGCAACATTTGTGTCAAGGAAGTTCTAGAAGAAGAGAAGGGAAAGGTGGCAGAAAAAGTATCTGAGGAAATAATGGCTGAAAATTTCCCAACTCTCACAAAAGAAATTAATTTACATGTCCAAGAAGCACAGCGTATCCCCATCAGAATAAATCCAAACAGACCTACGCCAAGCCACATACTACTCAGAATGTCAATGATAAAGAGATAATTGTCAGAGCAGTAAGGGAGAAGCAAACCATCACATACAAGGGACGTCCGGTAAGACTTAGTGCAGATTTCTCTTCAGAAACCATGGAGGCGAGAAGACAGTGGTATGGTACAATTAGGAAACTGAAAGAGAAAAACTGCCAGCCGAGAATTCTTTATCAAGCAAAACTGTCCTTCAAATATGAAGGTGAGTTTAAAACATTCACAAACAGAAACTAAGAGAATCCGTAAAAAAGTATCCAACTTTGCAGGAATATTAAAGGAAGCCTTATAGCCTGAAAGAAAAAGACAGGAGAGAGAGCCTTGAAGGAAAGAACAGAAGAAAGAACAGCAGAAAGGGTAACCAAAAGAGTAAAAAGACAGAAAAATAGAAGAGATGACATACGAAAACCAAAGAATAAAATGGTAGAGGCAAATAATACATTCACAGTAATATCACTGAATGTAAATGGATTAAATTCTCCAATCAAAAGACACAGGCTGATAGAATAGACAACAAAACAAAACACAACACACGAGCCATCCATATGCTGCTATAGGAGCACCTTAGACCCAGAGACACAAACTGCTGAAAGTGAAAGGCTAGAAAAAGATATTCCAGGCAAACAGTAACCGAAAGAGAGCAGGGGTAACTACACACCATTGTGACTTCACTAAAAGACACTGATCATGCACTTTGGACAGATCATACGGTATGTGAATATAATAAATAAATAATTGTGCAAGAATAGCCAGAAATAGCAGCTATGTAGAGCAGGGGAAACAGAAATTGAGAGGTGAAGAATTTTGTTTGTTTTTTGTTTTTATTATTATTATTGAAATAACGAAAATGCTCTAATAGTGACTGAAGTGATGAATGCATAACTATGTGATTATACCAGATACCACTCATTAGCATACTTTGGATGAATTCTATGCTTTATTACTATCCATCAATAAAACTGATTTGTTTAAAAAAAAAAAAAAAAAAAAAAAAAAAGCATTTAATGAGAAAGGAGAGCCAGCGAGAGGGCCCACTCAAGACCCGAGTGCGGGTGTGCTCAAGGGTGGCATGCGCCTAAACACCTCTACTCAGCCTCAGCAGACTCAGAGCTCTGAGCTGGCCTGCCCTCTTCTCTCAGGTACTAGATCTTAATGGAAACTTGTGTATTTCTTTAGGATGAGAAGCAGAAAAAGGAGGTTGGGATGCAGTTAATAGTTTCTCTAATGCTTTTAGTTTCTTTTTTGGTTTTTCTTGAGTTTTTTGCTTGTTTTTGATGAAAACTGATGCTGTTTTAATTCTTTCCAAAATGAAAAAGGAAGGAGACCAGTCTTTTTCAGAATCCTCTAAATTCCTAATCCCAAGAAATAAAAACTTTCCTTAAAAAGAAAATTCATTGTAAACTATAAATTATAAAATATAAAAATGTTAATGGTATTTATTTTGTCATAAGAAAAAAAATATTAAGAACACAAAAAGATAAAAACATACTCATCTACTTCAAAGCTTAATATTAAGATGAAAATTTTTATATGTAGACAGTACATTTAATTGAGAAATATATATATATTTATTCATGTGTTTACTTTTTAGTTTTTAATTGTTTATATTTCCAATTATTAAATGTACAAAATAAAGTTTAAAAAAACAAACAAACAAAAAAGATGAGTAACATCTTACATATCACCAAAGGGAAGTACATTAAAGCACTTTATTTTTATCTATGATGACCCCTTAGATAACTTTACTTATCAACAGTATCCACTATCAGGAATAATGCAAAAGAACTTAGTTTCTGGCTCCCTCTGCTGGTGGATCTCACGCTCTCTCTGGCTCTCTCTTGCTCTCTCTCCCCCCTCCTCTCCCTCCCTCCCTCTTTCTGTCTCACGTACACACACATCTAAACATGATATAGCTCTTTTTTTTTTTACTTCCACTATTTAAAAAGAAAGAGTTAAAAAAAAGGCTACGCTTTGGCTCCTTTCATATTTTCAACTTTTCATATAAAAATATCTACCTATGGAAGCTAAAAGGCAAAAGAAATTTCTACATTGCAAGGATAATGAACAATGTATAATTGAGAAATACAGAATTCTATACTTACACGCACACACACAACACACAAATGACAAGACTTTCCTTAAAATATAACAATTGTAAAAGGTAAACACTTGTGAATATTTTAATGGATTGTGTCAACATTTTTATTTTTAAAGACCCTATCTATCCGAAGCCAAAGTACTTTTTCTTTTAAAAAAAGGAAAAGAAAAAGAAGCAAGCCAAACATTATTAGACTATAATTAAAACTAAATAATTTTTAAAATCTTATATTCAAAACTACTTATATTCTTTAGATTCAGGTTATTCAGTAAAAATGCTCTATACAAAAATTCTACACATTTCAAATTAGACTTAGATTTCTTAGTTTCTAATCAGTAAGTACTTTGTAATTGAATAGCTGATTCTAGTCTCAGTAAAATAAATAGAGTTGTTTCTGACCATACAGCTAGCAAAGACAGATAACTTAATGAGAAGGATGAAAATGGCAGTATGTATTGAGGTTACTAAATAAAAGCCCCCATACTTAGACAAGTTATTAGCAGCTAAGCATTCAGAGTTTCACATAGCATATGCTAAAATAAAATGTCTTTAAAACAGGGAAATATAAGAACCAAAGCTCAAAAAATAAATAAATAAATAAATAAATAAATAAAATAAATAAATAAAAAATGAAAAAGCCAAGAAAAAAGACTTCCAAGTCTTTTTTTTTTTGACTGTTAGAACTTTTATTTTCAAGCTCTTAAGAATACATGGAAAAATTTGGGTCCCAGAAAAATTTTCAACTTTAATAACACATTGTGTTAACAGGCAGCCAAGATATTCAGAGCAATTCTTACCACTTGGATAAGGAATTCTACTGGAAAACCACCTAACGTCTCAGTGTCGGAGCCAGAAATTTTATTTCTCCAAGGTGATTGTCCTAATAAAGGATCATTATCCTACGGGAATAAAAGAGAATCATTTAACTATTGACTGTTTAAAAGGAACACCTTATTTTTAGATAAAGAGCGAAGTATAATATTTTAAAAATTCTTTAAAAAGGAAAATATTTCCATAGTTGAGGCAACTATTAACTTATTTTATTTAGTATCTGACAATTCAAAGTAAGTTGGCTACTTGCTCAAGTTGCCCTCACAGATACCTGTGTCCTAAGAACATAGCTCACACCCATAATCATCGCTTAAATCTCTGATGACATTTCTGAACCATCACTCACCGTAACAGGTGACTGGAGAGGAGGCGTATACTGTAACCGTGGCGGAGTCATGAAAAACCGAGAAGGCCGCTGTTTCTGTCCAAAGGCCGCAATGGGCATCGTCTCGTGAGGCTCATTACTCTTTGAGAAAAGAAAATGCCCACAAGACTTAAAAAGTCTTGCTGACCAACTGAGCGTTACAAACATTAGATTTCAGCTTGAGATACACATGAGTTCATATGCAACGATTTATCAAGATCTAAGTCTAGAACTTAAGTCAGAGTACAAAAACACTACTTTGCTGCTAAAAGATTGAACCATGAAACAGAAGAATAATTAAGAAGAAAAAGACCAAGGATCAAACAATTCAGAGAATCAAAGATTAATATTAAAGTATTCTGTGGCCACCTTTGGTTATCTGTGTGTTAAAGAGTATCTGAAATACTTCCTACTATAATGACAGTGAACTCTTATCTGGTCAAAGAGAAATACTTGGGTGATCTCATAACATAAAGAAAAAAAATCACATAAATGAAACAGAAAAGCAATCTCACTTTCTTTAAGGGGAGGTTTAAAGATTTTGTCCTTCAATGTAAAAACTCAAGGTTGGTGTCTTTTGCCATATATTTACTCTGAATCTTCTTCCCCCCTGCTATTTCTCTGCTCTAAAAAGGATGTTTGATAAGGAAATAAATAAATAGGGAGTAATAATTTTGAAAAAGAAAATTCTTCTCTTTTGTTTTTGAACTAAATAGATAAAGAAATTTTTATTTTTAATTATAAATTCATAATCCTTAAAAAACAAGTTTATAACAAATGATAAAAGGGAGGCTAACAGTGGACAATCTAACTTCCATAATGCTTAAAGACAGGCTATTTTATTACAAAAAGTTCATTATTCTCTTTTTAAAAACTATTAGATTGCAGATTTATATCAGTTCTCAAAATTATTTTAACTTATTAAAAAGGTGTATAATTTCTATGACATTGCTAAGTCAAGCATGATCATGAAATAATGGGTTGTATCAGAAGTTCAAGAGATCTGGATTCTAGCCTAAGCTAGAGCCTTGAGATGGGGTAATTAATACGCACTCTATATAACCCTGAGGATAAAAAAGAACACATGTGAAAGCACAAGATGCTACTTCATACTTTCAAAAGTCTTTGTAAGAGGACAACATTTTATCCAAACAGCCTGAATATAAGAAAGGGTTTTGTAGTTCAGCCTCAAGATTCTTCAGTTAGTTGGGATCAGTTCTGTCATCCTAATGTGCTTTGGGAGTAATAGTGCAATAGTAATAGTACAATAGAGGAGTCCAAACTGTCTCCTCTCGTTTCTGGACAATGTGGAAGACTTAAGTACAGTTTGAGGATGAGGGGTCTACTAGACAGGGCTGGGAACCCCAAAGATCTCTTCCCCTGTGACCTGAAGTCTTGATTCTATCATAAAACACAATTTCCTCAAAAACGCCACATAACATGTTTAACAGGCATAAAACAATACATTGCGAAATACTACTTACAAGAACTTCATAGTCAGGGATGGTATGGGTTCCGAGCCCTGTCCTGTCAAAAGTTACTCTGTAAGTGGCATTAAGAGTGTCCACAGCGTCTATTTGTCCAGTGAACAGACCGTCATGAACACCACGTAACCGTGCTGAGAAAAGATACAAAATATGCCAAGAATGTAATTTAAACATCAGAAAGTACAGTATTATTTTCTCTCATACTTTTAAAACAAGCACATTTTAGGTTTTTAAAAAAATTTTAAACAAAGGAAAGGTTATAAATGCTCAATAATTTGCTATATGAATAAAATTATATAACTATCCAACAAAACAGTTTGTTTTAAAGGAAAGACTTTTTTTACAGTATTCTTTACATAGGAACTCCCAATATATATTTTTTTAAGATTTATTTTATTTATGTTTATTTCTCCCCCTGTTTGTGCTGTCTGCTCTCTGTGTCTGCTTGTCCTCTTTAGGAGGCACCAGAAACTGAACCCAGGACCTCCCATGTGGTAGGCAGGTGCCCAATGGCTTGAGCCACCTCTGCTCCCGCTTGTTGTGTCTCTCATTGTGTTTCCTTGTTGTGTCATCTCGCTGCATCATCTTATTGCATCAGCTTGCCACACCAGCCCAATGCGCAGCTCGCTGTCTTGCTCATCTTCTTTAGGAGGTACTGGGAACCGAACCCGGGACCTCCCATGTGGTAGGCGAGTGCCTAACTGGCTTGGGCTACATCTGCTTCCCGGAAAAACTTTTTTATATTTATTGCTTTGAAGCTCAAATTTCAAAAGAGAAAACAAGAACTTTTATCATTTTACTCATAAGTAAAACACTAGGATCAGTTCAACTCAAAAAAAAAAAAAAAAAAGAAGAAGGATGCCATGCAGGAAAGTCTTACTACAGCAGGTCTGAGGCTGCTAAACCTACAAAGGACGACCTACAAGGTTGGCCACTGGCTGACATTAGGAAAGCTGGATTTCAGAAATGTTTCCCACTGTGCCCAGACTGTGCAAACAATGTGGTTTATGTTGGACTTGCTTCCCTTTTGGGAGTCTGGAATTGTGGTATGTGCTAGGCAGAGGATGCCTCCATGACTGACCTCCAAGAAAAACCTCCGGCTTTGGGTCTTTAGTCAACTTCCCTGGTCGACAACACTTCATATGTGCTGTTACAACTTGTTGCCAGAGGAATTAACTACATCCTGTGTGATCTTGGAAGCTTGTGCCTGGTCTCCTGTGGACTTTACCCAATGTACTTTTCCCTTTACTAATTTTCCTTTGTATCCTTTTGTTGTAATAAATTTTAGCCATGAGTACAATGTGTCCAGTACTCTAAGTCTTTCTAGTGAATCACCACACTTGGGACTGGCTTGGGGACCTGTGACAGATGTTCATTTGTGTCACTATTATTTAAGCCAAGTCTGAGACCAGGAAAATCCAGACAAACATCCAGCAGGAGTAAAAAACATAACAACAGTAGAATTTAAGGCTTAAACTGGGTAAAGGAACATATTTTATACTGACAAAAAGTACACTATGCAATATCATTTAATAGGACAAAGAAATAGTCAATGTAAACACTTTAAAATAAAAGGATCAATTGATAAAAATACAATTGTAGTAGGAAACTAAAATATCACTCTCAGTCTCTACTGGATAGATTAAGAGAAAAATAAATAGGGATACAGAAAATATGAATAATAAAGTTGAATAAACAAACATAGAAAAGGACTTCCAGTTCCAGCAATGTTAAGACGTCAGGGATTCTTCTCCACAAGAGACAAGTATAAACGTGACAAAATTGTCAAAAATGACCATTTCAGGGCCCTGGAAATCAACCAAATGCAGGCAACAAATTAAGAAACAATTTTGTTGAACGGCTGCTGGGGCTTCACGAGGCTGTGCCCACCCTGTCACCTGTGCCCTGGCTGGTGAGCACGGCAGTCTTACTCAGGTGGGCCACTTACTCAGGTAGGTCAGTGCTGCTGCCAGGGGGTAAAAGCCAACAGCTTTGTTAGTTCAAAGGGGCAAATTGATCTGGAACGAACTGGGAAAACCAGCAGCTTTGTAAGCACAAGGCTGTGGTCCTTGCTGGGGTGAGCAGCAGGCTAGCCAGAAATTTAACAGAGAGGTTCTGAAAATGAGAGAGCCAGAAAAGGCCGTGGTAAGCTCCCGACATATCCCTGGCTACCTAGGAAATCATGCACGTGCTGGGGAAGATCCAAAAGAGCATGGCAGGATGTGAAAGCTCAGGATGGCCACAGAGAGGCCCAGCAGAGGCGGCGTGGGCGCAGCGCGCATGGGCACAGCCTCTGCCCAGCCCCTGGTGGCCACTACGATAGGCAGAGCACAGGGCCCTAGGAAATCAGGCCGAAAAATGAAAACAAGAACTGAAGAAATGAGCAGAGACATCAGTGGTTGCATATGCAGTTGCTGAAACAAACTTAAACTCTTAAAAAGAAATCAGAATACAGAGTTGCTATAATACATTTTCTAAAATGTCTAGTTTTCAACCAAACGTGATTAGACATGCAAAGAATAGGGAAGTATGAAGCTCACTCAGGAAAAGTATAGAAAAAGTATAGTATAGAAAGTGACAGAGATGTTAGATTTAGCAAAGGATTGTAAAACAGGTATTATAAATATGCAAAGAATTAAAAGGAAATATGACAATGACTCTATAATAGAGAATTTCAATAAATAGAAACTGCACAAAAAGAGCCATATGAGAACTTTGATATTAGAGAGTTCAGTAACTGAAATGAAAAATTCACTAGAGGGGCTCAACAGCAGATTAGAGATAGCAGAAGGAAAAACAGTGAATATTTTAGATGATATGCTGTAGCAACTCTGCATTCTGACCTACTGAAAACAGACCAATAGAAATTATCCAATCCAAAGAAAAGAAAGACTAGAAATGAATGAAGCCTCAGAGACCTATAAGACAAGCCAGGTGTCTCATGTATTTATAAAGGGAATTCTAGAAGGAAGGAGAAAGAATGGAATAGAATAAAATATTTGAAGATATAATGGCCAAAAACCTATCTAATTTGATTAAAAAATTAATCTAGGGAAGCGGATGTGGCTCAAGTGATTGGGCTCCCGTCTACCATATGGGAGGTCCAGGGTTTGATTCCCGGGGCCTCCTGGTGAAAAGCAAGCTGACCCAAGCAGGCGAGCTTGCCCACGTGGAGAGCTGGCCCAGAAGGAGTGCTGGCACAGCAAGATGACGCAACAAAAAGACACAGAAGTGAGATAATAAGAGACGCAGCAGATCTGGGAGCTGAGGTGGCGCAAGAGATTGAGCGCCTCTCTCCACTCTGGAAGGTCCCGGAATCAGTTCCCGGTGCCGCCTGAAGAGAAGACAAGCAGACACAGAAGAGCACACAGAGAGCAGACAGCGAGCACAAAACAATGAAAGATGGGGGGGCAGAAATAAATAAATAAATCTTAAAAAAAGAAGTTAATCTAGATTTGAAAAGCTTCAATGATCCCCAAGTAAGATAAACTCAAAGAGCATCACACTAGACTCATCACAGTCAGAAACCCAAGGACAAAGAGAAGATTGAGAGCAGCAAGAAGAAAACTATTCAGGACATATAGACAACAATGCAATTAATGAGTTACACTTATCAGAAACAATGATGGTCAGAAGGCAGGCAGCAGAACGACATATTTAAAATACTGACTATGGGAGGCGGCTGTGGCTCAATCAGTAGGGCTCCCGTTTACCATATGGGAGGCCCCGGGTTCGGTTCCCGGGGCCTCCTGGTGAAGGCAGGCCCGCCTGCGTGGTGTGGTTAGCTGACCCAGCGAGCACAAGCAGCAAGGGGGGGACAAATGAATAAATAAATAAAATCTTTAAAAAAATAAAAAAATAAAAAATAAAATAAAATAAAATACTGACAAGAAAAAAGCTGTATCCTGTGAAACTATCCTTCCAAAAAATGCAGGAACAAAGACATTCCCAGATAATCAAAAATTAACAGGATTTGTTATTTGCAGACCAGTTAAAAAGAAATACTAAATAAAAAGTCCTTCAGGATAAAAGGAAGTGAAATCCACAGTAAGGAGGGAAGAGCAACAGAAATGGTAAATATGAATATGCAGGTGAATATAAAAAATGCACACACATTTTTTCCTATTCTCATTTCTTTATAAAAACATAAGATTATTTACAGCAATAATGACAACACTGCATTGTTGGCCTTATCACAAATATGAATGCAACATATATGATGATGATACATCTATCACCGCAACGGGAAATGGAGCTACATCGGAACAAAGCTGATGTATTTTACCAGAATTAAGTCAGTAGTAACCTGAATGCAGTAGGTTGTGATTTGTTAAAAACACATACTGTAATTTCTAGAGCAACCACTAAAAAAAAAAAGAGTTCACAAGAAAACTAAAAAAATGGATAAATGTCAAAAGAGTAATTAAATACACTAAAAACGTTAACACAAAAGAAGACAAAAAACAGAGGGATAAATAAGACATGCAACATGTAGAAAACATATAGTGAAATGGTAGACATAAATGCAACCATATCAATAATTACATATATATATATATATATATATATATTTCTTAAAGGTTTATTTATTTATTTCTCTCCCCCGCCTTGTTGTTTGGCGCTCGCTGTCCACTCTCTGTGTGCTCTCCTGTGTCTGCTTGTCTTCTCTTCAGGCGGCACCGGGAACTGATCCCGGGACCTTCCAGAGTGGAGAGAGGCGCTCAATCTCTTGCGCCACCTCAGCTCCCTGGTCTGCTGCGTCTCCCATTGTCTCTCTTCTGTGTCTCTTTTTGTTGTGTCATCTTGCTGCACCATCTGTGTGGGCCAGCACTCCACGTGGGCCAGCACTCCTGCGCGGGCCGGCTTGCCTTTCACCAGGAGGCCCTGGGAATCAAACCCTGGATTTCCTGTATGGTAGACGGGAGCCCAATCACTTGAGCCACATCCGCTTCCCTCAGTAATTATATTAAACACTCCAATCAAAAAGCAGAGATTGGGAGCTTCCAAGTTGATAACATCACTGTGTCCAGAGGGTGATGTCTAACTCCACATGGAGAGGACCCGTTTTTTTTTTTTTTTTTTTTGCCTGAAAAAGTCTTTACTTTTAAATTATTACCAATACATTAAGCAATAATATGTAATAATCCTTGAACTCTACCTAGTAATTTTTATTAAAAGAAACTAAAAGCAGCTTAATTATTCTAGTATTCATTGTTCTCTTAGCCAGAAAGGACTACTTTAAGGCTGGCTGCTGCTTCACACAGGTTACAAATGACTATTTACTACTTTTCCATAGGTAAAGCCCCTGACCTTTAAGAAAGCCTTAGGGAAATAAAATATTTAACCCCTTTCTTTCTTCAAATAAGTGGTTTTTGGTACTAGATCTAAGAAAGAAAAAGTCAATATTGCCATATATGTAGCTTGAGCTAAATGGCAAAGAAAAACAGACAACATATACCCATTAAATACATAAGAAATAGGAGGTAAAAAGATGAAATTCTTTGGATAAACTCTAAGTCTGTACAAAGAAGCTAGGTTTGCCACTCTCCAAAAAGTGAAAGGACCTACTACGTAATATATAGAAATAATTTAATGCCTTTCCCCAAGAATATAACTCTAGCTTTGCTAAAGCTTCATATTCCATGTGAGGCCATCTAAAATGCCGATCCATGGAACAGGCACTCCTTCTCCCCTATCCATTTATGCGGTAGTTTTCATGGATTTCTGGCCAGATGTCACAAAGGCCAAGAGGTTATCCAAGACTTCAATCCCTCTTCTGCTGGAAGTAGGTCTGAGGATGGCCATCTTCTCCTGGGTCTCCTTCTCCACTTCAGTGCTGGAACTGCCATGGGATCCCAGAGCCGCAGCCTCCTTGGCCTTGAACTCCTCCTCCCTCTGCAGGGGTACTGTTCAATTTCAGCCTGAGCTTCTTTGGCCTGCTTCAGCCTCCGGTTCTTTGGCTTGCGAGCCTCGGACACCGTCTTCGCAGTGCGCTTCTCCGCTTGCAGCAGCTGCTGGATGCCCTGCGACTGAGAAGCCATGGCGGCGAGGACTCTCGAGGCCGAGACGAGCAGCCTAAAAGGGCCCACAGGCCCCTCGGGTCAGCAGACCCAGCCGCTCAAGAGCTGCACCTGCACTCTGAGCCTCTATTTTGGCCTTTCCTGATCTGAAATCTTCATAGTCAAAGTAACTTTGTGGGAAGCAGATGTGGCTCAAGCACTTGGGCCCCCACCTACCACATGGCGGGGGGGATGTCCTGGGTTCGGTTCCCGGTGCCATCTGGAGAGGATGAGCAAGACAGCGAGCTGACATGATGGACTGGTGCAACAAGATGACTCATCAAGAAGACAAAATGAGAAAGCACAACGAGAGATACAAGTGGGGAGTGGATGTGGCTCAAGCAATTGGGCGCCTCCCTCCCACAGGGGAGGTCCCAGGTTCATTTCTCAGTGTCTCCTAGAAGAAAAAAGAAGACAAGCAAACAGCGAGTGTAAACAAGGGGGTGGCGGGCGAAGGGAGGGAGGGAGGGAGGGAGGAAGGAAGAGAGGGAGGGAAGGAGGGAGGGACTTTGTAATATCAAGTGCCAAGGCTACTATCATTTGGTGCTTATACAAACTGACTTTCAGAATTTTGGTGGGCACTTATGTTCTTGGCTCTTTTAAAAGAAAGGTACATGCAAATAAAAGCATAAAGGAGAAGCAGTATCATCTGAGGAAATGGTGATGCTGCCTTGACTAATACTTTCATAACTCAGTTTGATTTTAACTATAAATCAGACTCTGAATTGGACAGTCAAATAAAATCATCCCACTGGTCTCTTATCTGCCATTTATAGAACTTTGGGGAAGATGGAGGATTAGAGACACCCAGGACTCAGTTCTCTCCCAGAAAAATAGCTAGAGGACAGGCAGAACCGGCCTGGAAAAAAATGTTCTAGGGTTTAGGACACCCGGGAAAGGCTGGACACCACCCAGAAGAGAGGAGCAGAGGAAAAGAATGTCAAAAGGAAAACTCTGTGAGTAAAAGCTACAGCTGCACGCACCCATTCCCCCGCCCTCAGAGCAGACAGCTTTGAATTGTCCAGCCTCTGGATGGCGGCTACAGAAGGGGCTGCGGGGGTCCACCACCCCAGGAAAGGGGAGATAGAGGGATCCAACCTGAGGCTGATTCAACTTTTGGCCAACAAATTTGGTCTGCTGTGTCCCAGGAGCCCTTCCAGGCCAGGTGGGGTTGCGCCACTGTTTGCCCTGGGAGCTGGCAAGGGACTAATGAGATCTGACCCTCTCAATCACTCTCCCTGCTGCCCGGGACTGGTTGTTGAGGACACAGAGGGGAGTGGAATCATTTCCTACTTGGGAAAAGGGAGGGGGATGCCAGCAAAGGTTGGAGAACAGCCTCTGAGAAAGTTTTAAAGCCTATTAATAGCCTCCAGGCAGGACTCCCTGCCACCCCTTGGCTGGGGTTGCAGCGAAAGCACTCCAACCAGGGTCTGAGCTGAGAGGGCTGCCAGCTGGCCAAGGAAGTGTACGTGAAGGAATTAAAAGTAAATAAGTAAGGGGGAGCAGATGTAGCTCAAGTGGTTGAGCGCCTACTTCCCATGTATGATGTTCCAAGTTCAATCCCTGGTACCGCCTAAAAACAAACAAACAAACAACTCTCATTGGGGAGCAGATGTAGCTCAGCGGCTGAGTGCCTGCTTCCCATGTACGAAGTCCTATGTTCAATCCCTGGTACCCCCTAAAAAAAGTAAATAAGTAGGAGAGGCTTTTTCTGGCCTTAGTCTCCCTCCCCAAGGTACCTGGAAGTGGGTCTGCAACCCACTACTGTGTCCAGGGCCCAGATTTGAGCAACTAGCACGGACGATACTAAAGACCTAGAGCAGGTTGAGCCAAGAACCAAAGAACAGCAGTAATACACAGCTGCCTCCACTAAAACCCTACAAAAGAGAGAGAAACTAAGCATCTGAGTAAACTCACCACCAAAACCAGATGCCTAAACATCAGCAAAAATTTACAAACCATACTAAGAAAATGGAAGAAATGGCTCAAGCAAAGGAATATATCAAAGCTCCGGACAAGACACAGTGTTTGAGACAACTAATCAATGAGATTCCTACAAACTTCCAAAATCAAATAATGAGTTGAAAAACAATATGTGTAAAAAGATAAAGGACATCAGGAAGGCACTGAGAGACGGCCATTTGCAGCGGCCCTGGAGGCTGCGTACTGATGCACTGCCGAGACCGGCAGAGGAGCATGCCCCCAGCCACTGTCGCCCCTGGCCCTGGCGGACACCCTGCTGCTCTGCGCCTTGGGTGGGACCGGCAAGCCCCTGGCCCCATGCTTACGCGTGGACTGGCTCTCCCGGCAGCTCCCGGAACCTTGCCTGCCCACCTGGCTGCTCGTCCGTGTGCCGGGCCTAGGGCGGGCAGTGATGGCTCAGCGGCATCCCCATGGTCACGACCTTCCTGTGGGACGGCTCCGGCCAGGAGAAGTCCCGCTGGTGGTGGCTGGAGGTGGTGGTGTGGGTCAGTTCATTCAGTCCTATTGTGTCACAGATTAGGACCCACCCGCTGACGACTCCTACGCAGAGCAGTGTGTGACAGAGGGCAGTGCAGCCCAGCTAGATATTCTGGACACAGCAGGGCAAGAAGAGATTGGAGCTGTGTGAGGACTGGCGAGCATCTCCTTTTGGTTTCTTCAGGCACGAGAGAGGCAGTTGTGAAGAAATCTATAAGTTTCAAAGACAGATACTCCGAGTAAAGCACCGTGATGAATTTCCGATGATTTTAACTGGTAACAAAGCAGATCTAGATCATCAGAGCCAGGTACCGCAGCAAGGAGGACAGCAGTTAGCATGGCAGCTGAAGGTCACATACATGGAGGATGACTGCAGATGAAGCTTCCCATGAACTTGCCTGGGTTATAGGGAAATTTCAAGAGCAGGAATGTCCTCCTTCAGCAGAACCAACACGGGAAGAAAAGGACAAGAAAGGCTGCCATTGTGCCATTTCCTAAGAGTCCCATGAATTTTAGCTACAACTGCCGGGAAAGCCCTTGTCTTCTCCTTCTCTCCTTACGGCTACATCTTGCTGGCACCTTTTCAGCCTTAGACAAGCAAGTCTGACAAACGATCACCATGGTAGCCTCAGACCAAGAAGAGTGGCTAATCCTTTCTAAGAGAACACTAGGGTCATAACAAGACAACTTCAGGGGAAACACTAAGGCTGCTTCTAGGATTATCTGATTCCTTTAAAATACATATCTATATACACAGACAAATTTTTAAGGGCTTACATTTTAAGAAGGATAAATCAGTTTTGAAAATCAAGCTGTTTGCCAAGCTGAAGTCTTAGGCTGTGAAATAATTTTTAACTTCTGGAATCATGTTGCCTATTGTTACTCTATATAGAAACTTAGAGAGTTGCTTTTTTTTTCTTTTTAATCTGAATAGTTGACTATCTTTAACAATTTTGATGTCAGCTTTAGTTAACCTTAGATATTCTGAATTGAAAATCTACAAAAGTGAGACATCTCAGCTCTTTACTTTTGTTTTCCAGTAGCCAAAATACTGAAATGCCTATTATATTTATGGATTCAAAACCACTTATAATGCCTTTATTAGTATTCCTACTCTGGAAGATGATAATAGTCTATGTCACCAAATATTTGGGTTCATTTTGGGTGTAAGCATTTCATTGTTCTTGGTTTTTCTATTTAACACTTTTCACAGCCATGTGGAAGGTAGAAATAAATAATTTCTGTCTTTATTTTCAAGTGTTTCTGGATAAGGAAATAAAAAAAACTAAATCTTTTTTTTTTTTAATGTAATATAAAATATGGAATTGATGTTTCCAGGGTCAGAGATGATTAATGTTTTTGCTATATACTTTTTTTTTTTTGGGTGCAATGTTCTGTATATGTCCTTTTTTTTTTTTTTTTTTTTTTACCGGGAGGTACCGGGGATCGAACCCCGGTCTCTCCATATGGTAGACGGACGCTGAACCTCTTGAGCCACATCCGTTTCCCGTCCTTTTTTTTTTTAAAGATTTATTTACTTTATCCATTTTAAACACCCCCCTTCCCCATTTGCTGTTTTGTGTCCATTCGCTGGGCAATTCTCTGTGTCTGTTTCCTGCCATCTCTTCTCATCCTCCTCCTCCGGTCTTCACCTGGATTCAACCCCGAAGACCTCCGATGTAGGAGAGAGGTGTCCTGCCACCTGCACCACCTTGGTTCCTGGTTTTCAGAGCTTTCGGAGCATCTCGTCTTGTCTCTCCCCTGCGTCTCTCTCCTGTTAGGTCATCATCTTGCTGCATGGCTCCCGGGGCCTGGCGGCTCACCGGCACACAGAGCCTGGCAGCCCATGCGCCTTATATATATATATATATTTACCGGGAGGTCCCGGGGATCGAACCCAGGTCCCTCCATATGGCAGACGGACACCCAACCATTTGAGCCACATCCGCCCCCTTCTATATACTTTTATACATTATTTTCTTATCAAACTAGTTAACAAGTATTTTTATGTTTGTAAGCAAATATGCTTTCACAGAGTATCTTGTGTATATGTTAAGATAAGTATTTAATTCTCACTGCTCACTTTTAACTGACAAAGAAAAAGAGAGTGGAAGCTACAGAAACTGTGGTAGAAATTTACCTGCTGTTCTGGTCCCGGCTGTGCCCACCTCCGGCCAGTCACATACCTGCTCGGAGCATCCCAGTAGAGTACAGCTTACAGGACGAGGATCTGAAGCCACTTTCAATGTCCCCTACTAAATACTGACTGTTACATAAAGTATGGAATGTAAATCTTTTGACAATTAGTATAACTGTGGAGGACTTATGATTTGGTTTTTAATCCGTGAATTGTGTTTAAACAATTCAAAAGCATGTTTTTCTGATTTTGAGATACTTAGTGGTTTTGCACAGTTGTCACTTTATTGAATGTGTACAACAGCCCAGTGTAGTTTATAAAGTGCACCCTTGTATAGCTTCTGGTGCTAAAATTAAAATTGATCTGTTATGACAAAAAAAGAAAAAGAAAAAAGAAGACAATAAGCAAGCACAAAGAAGAATTTGAAAACCTGAATAGAAAAATAACAGCTCATGGGGATTAAAGAAATGATAGGTGAGATCAAAAACCTATTAGAGGGAAGCAGCTGTGGCTCAATCAGTAGGGCTCCCGTTTGCCATGTGGGAGACCCCGGGTTCGGTTCCCGGGGCCTCCTGGTGAGGGCAAGCCCGCCCGCATGGCGTGGTTAGCTGACCCAGCGAGTACAGGCAGCAAGGGGGGGATAAATGAATAAATAAATGAAATCTTAAAAAAAAACAAAAACAAAACCTATTAGAGGGAAGCGTATGTGGCTCAAGTGCTTGGGCATCTGTCTACCGTATGGAAGAACTTGGGTTCAATCCCCAGGACCTCCTGGCAAAATAAAAAACTTTAAAAAAGGTGAGCCAGGCCCACGTGCAGTGAGCCACAGGCCTGCGCAGATGCGCGACAAGACGCGCCAGAAAGCAGGAACTGAGGTGGCACAAGTGACAAGGTGCCTCTCTCCCACATCAGAGATCCCTGGGATCAAATCCCAGTGAACGGACAGCAATTCGGGGGGGGGGGAGGGGGGAGAACTCATAGAACTGTACATCAAAAAGAAAAATGAAGTCAATTAAAAAAAAAAAAAAACACATTAGAGGCATACGACAACAGACTTGCAAAGACAGAAGAAAAGAATAAGAGACACAGTAGGTAGAGCAGCTGAAAGTGAAGAGAATGAAGAACAGAGAGAGAGAAGGATGGAAAAAAATCAAGCAGGAGCTCAGGGAGTTGAATGATAACATGAAATGCAACAACATACGTGTCATGAGAGACACAGAAGGAGAAGAAAAAGGGTAAGGGGCAGAAACAGTACTTGAGGAAATAATGGCTGAAAATTTCCCACCTCTCATGAAAGAAGTTTGAAGGACAAATAAACAGAAACTAAGAGAGTTTGTAAAAAAGAACCCACCTTTGCAGGAAGCATTGAAGGCAGCCTTAGAGACCGAAAGAAAAAGACAGAGGAGAGAGGCTTGGAGGAGAGTGTAGAAGGGAAGACTAACAGAAATGATAAATAAAAGAGTACAAAGACAGACAAAAAGATATACAGAATGAAAGCCAAAGAATAAAGTGGTAGAAGTAAATAATGCATTTATAGTAATATCATTGAATGTGAATGGATTAAATTCACCAATCAAAAGATACAGGCTGACAGGGAAGTAGATGTGGCTCATGCAGTTGGGCTCCCGCCTACCACACGGGAGGTCCCAGGTTCGGTTCCCAGTGCCTTCTAAAGAAGACGAGCAAGACAAGCTGATGTGATGGGCTGGTACAGCAAGCTGATGCAATAAGATGATGCAGCAAGATGATGCAACAAAGAGACACCCACATGGGAGGTCCTGGGTTTGGTTCCCGGTGCCTCCTAAAAAGAAGACAAGCACACGATGAACAGACACAGAGAGCAGACAGCAAATGCAAACAACAAGGCGGGGAGGGGGAGAAATAAATAAATAAAATAAATCTTAAAAAAAAAAAAAAAAAAAAAGATATAGGCTGACAGAAGGATATAAAAACATGAGCCAACCACATATGCTGTCTAAAAGAAACTAATCTTAGGTCCAGGGATACAAATGGGCTGAAAGTGAAAGTTTGGAAAAAGATATTCCATGCAAATAGTAACCAAAAAGGAGCAGGGGTAGCTATACTAATATTGGACAAAACAGACTTTAAATGCAAAAAAGTTAGAAGAGATACAAAAATTCGAAGAGATACAGAAAACCATTATATAATAAAAGGGATACTCCACCAGGAGGAAATAACAGACATAAATATCTATGCATCTAACCAGTGTCCCCCAAAATACATGAGGTAAAAACTGGCAAAACTGAAGAGAAAAACATGTATCTCTATAATAACAGTTGGAGAGTTTGACACACCACTCACATCATTAGACAGAACATGACAGAAGATAGACAAGGAAACAGAGAACTTGAAAAATATTATAAACGAGCTAGACCTAACAGACTTATATAGAAAGCTTACTCAAACTCAGTGGATTATACATTCTTCTCAAGTGCTCATGGATCTTTCTCCGGGATAGACCAAATGTTGGGTCAAAAGACAGGTCTCGATAAATATAAAAAGACTGACATTATATAAAGCACCTTCTCAGATCATAATGGAATGAATCTGGGAATCAATAACAGATGGGAAAGAAGAAAATTTGCAAATGTGTGGCAGCTAAACGACACATTCCTTAACAATCAATAGGTCAAAGGAGAAATTTTAAGAAAATTAGTAAATATCAAGACAGATGAAATCGAGAACACAACTTATCAAAACTTATGGGATACAGTGAAGGTAGTGTTGAGAGCGAAATTTATAGCCCTATATTAAGAAAGAACAAAGAGCTAAAACTATCTGAACACCTAGAGGAACTAGAAAAAGAATAGCAAACCAACCCCAAAGCAAGCAGAAGGAAAGAAATAAAAAAGATTAGAGCAGAAATAAATAAAATTGAGAACAAAAAAAAAAAAAAGTAGAGAAAATCAACAAAATCAAAAGCTGGTTCTTTGAGAAGATCAATAAAATTGACAAACCCTTAGCAAGAGTAACAAAGAAAAAAAAAAGAGAGAAGATGCAAATAAAATCAGAAATGAAAGGGGGGATGTTATAACTGACCCAAAAGAAATGAACAGGATTACAGGAGGCTATTATGAGAAACTGTATGCCAACAAACTAGACAACCTAGATGAAATGGACAAATTCTTAGAAATGCACAAATAACCCACACTGACTCTACAAAAAAACGAACTCAACAATTAAATCATATTTAAAGAGGTTGAATCAATCATAAAATCTCCCAACAAAGAAAAGACCAGGACCAGATGGATTCACAGGTGAATTCTACCAAGCTTTTTGAGAAGAATTAACACCAATCCTGATTCAACACTTGCAAAAATTGAAAAGGAGGGAAAATTACCCAACACATCATTTTTTCTGGTTTAATTTTTTTAAACAGATCAATTTTATTAATACATATTAATAAAGCAAACAATTCATCTAAAGTGTACAATCAATAGTATTTGGTATAATCACACAGTTGTGCATTCATCACTTCAATCATTATTACAGCATTTTCATTATTTCAATAGTAATAATAATAAAGAAAAAACAGACAAAAACAAACAAAAAAATTCTTCACTTCTCAATCTCTGTTTCTCCTGCTCTACATAGCTACTATTTCTGGCTATTCTTGCACATTTATTTATTAATTAAGGAGTTTTACTGAGATATATCCACAAACATACGATCCATCCAAAGTGTATGATCAATGGCTTTTAGTATAATCACAATGTTGTGCATTCATCATCACAAAAGATTTCATCACTCCAAAGAGAAAAACTCCACTCCCCTAAGCATTCCTCCCCCAGCCCTGCATAACCACTAATCTAATTTCATCTTTACAAACTGATTTATATTTACATTGAATATGAGTGAATCATACAATATGTAGTACTGTGTGTCTGGTTTCTTTTGCTTAGCATAATGGGTTTTTCTTTTTTTTGTCTGAATTAACATCTTGCTGTATTAACATACATTTGTTCAGTTTCAAAGAAAAACAGTCTTATATATGCAATTTTACCCATATTCATATTTCACATGTGGATTTACTATGCTATACAGTCCATGTTACATTTTTTAGCTTTCCTCTTAGTAATATACGTGACCTTAGACCTTCCCTTTAAACCACTTTCGTACTCACATAATAGTTACAAACATTATGCTGGGCTTTCACCTTTTATATTCATTTCCAAAGTTTAACACATCCTTTTTTTTTTTTTTTTTTTTAGATTTTATTTATTTATTCATTTATCCCCCCCTTGCTGCCCGTGCTCGCTGGGTCAGCCAACCACGCCCTGCGGGTGGGCTTGCCCTCACCAGAAGGCCCCGGGAACGAACCCGGGGCCTCTCATATGGTAAACGGGAGCCCTACTGATCGAGCCACAGCCGCTTCCTAACACATCCTTTTTACCAAACCTGCACAAGTTAACCCTCAGCTTTCCATTCTCTAACCTGTTTCTATTTTCTGGTGACCCATATTCAAGTTATTAACTCCATGAGATTACACAACATATTTAGTTCATAGCAGCACAATCATACGGTATTTGTCCTTTTGTGTCTGCTTGCTTCACTCAGCATAAATGCCCTTCAGGTTCATCCATGTTGTCATATGCATCACGATTTCATTTCTTTTTTTAGCTACATAATATTCCATCGTGTGAATACACCATGGTTTGTTTAGCCATTCATCGGTTGACGGACAGCTGGGTTGTTTCTAACTTTTGGCAATCATCTGTTCATGTCACTGCTCTCAGTTCTTCTGGGTATATACCCAGTAGTGGTATTGCAGGGTCAGGTGACAAGTCTATATTCAACTTCTTTAGGAACTGCCAAACAGTCCTCCACAGTGGTTGTACCATCCTGCATTCCCACCAACAGTGAAGAAGTGTTCCTATCTCTCCACATCCTCTCCAACACTTGTAGTTCTCTGTTTTTTTATTAATCATAGTATTCTCTTCTGATTTCTCTTATTTCTGCAGGGTCAGTGGTTATGTCCTCCCTCTCATTTCTGATTTTATTTGCGTCTTTTCTCCTTCTTTCTTTGTCAGTTTACCTAAGGGTTTAATCATTTTGTTAATCTTCTCAAAGAACCAACTTTTGGTTTTATTGATTTAAGAGGAGGGAAAATTACCCAAAACATTTTATGGAGCCAACACCACCTGACCACAAAGCCAGATAAAGATACTACAAGAAAAGAAAATTATAGACCAATCTCTCTAATGAACATAGATGCAAAAATTCTCAATAAAATACTTGCAAATAGAATCCAACAGCATATCAAAAGAATTATACACCACAACCTACCGGGATTTATTCCTGGTATACAAGGATGGTTCAACACAAGAAAATCAATTAGCATAATACACCACATTTAACAAACAGAAGGAAAAAAACCACATGATCATTTCGATGGATGCAAAAAGGCATTCGACAAGACATGGGAATCTCTTCTCCAGAAAAATAGCTAGAGGACATGGGGAAAAAGCCCCGAAAAAGATCTCCTAGGGTTTAGGACAGCAGGTGAAGGCTGCACACCACCCAGAGGAGAGAGGGACAGAAGAGGGAAATCGCGACTACAGAACCGTGAGTTGCAAGTAGCAGCTTCTGCTGCTGCCGGCACCCTCCCCCACACTCTTCAGAATTCTCAGGCCCCTGGGCCTGCGACCACAGACAAAGGGGGCTCCAGGGATCTGCCACTCCCAGAAAGGGGAGAGAGAGGGACACAGCCTTAGGCTGACTCAGGTTCGGACCTGAAATTTGGGCTGCAGACCCCACGGACCCTTCCACACGGCAGTTTGCCCTGGGAGCCCGGAAAGGACTGGAGAAATCCGATCCTCGCAACCTCCCTCTCTTCTAGCCTGGACGAATTGTTGAGGACACCGCGGGAGAGGGGAGAGAGAGCCTGGGGCTGACCCTGCTTTGTACTCCCAGGTTTGGTCTGCCCTGTCCGGAGAGCCCTTCCAGGCTGGGTGGGGCTGCGCCATTGTTTGCCTTGGAGCCTGCAAGGGGCTAAAGATATACAAACCTCCCAATCTCCTCCTCTACTAACAGGGACTGATTGTTGAGGACTCAAAGGGGAGAGGAAATATTTCCTAGCTGTGAAAAGGGGGGCGCTACGAGAGAAGTCTGGAGAACTGTCTCAGAAAGTTTGAATCACAGGGCAAAAATACAAATGGCAAAAAACACATGAAGAAATGCTCAACATCACTCATGATGCAAATCAAAACTACAATGAGATATCCTTTCACACCTAACAGAATGGCCACTATTAAAAAGACAGAGAACTACAAGTGTTGGAGAGGATGTGGAGAGATAGGGACACTTCTTCACTGTTGGTGGGAATGCAGAATGGTACAGCCACTGTGGAGGACTGTTTGGCAGTTCCTAAAGAAGTGGAATATAGACTTGCCATGTGACCCTGCAATACCACTACTGGGTATATACCCAGAAGAACTGAGAGCAGTGACACGAGCAGACATCTGCACACCAATGTTCACAGCCACATTATTCATCATTGCCAAAAGTTAGAAACAACCCAGGTGTCCATCAACAGATGAATGGATAAACAAACTGTGGTCTATTCACACGATGGAATATTATGCAGCTGTAAGAAGAAATGAAGTCATAAAGCATATGGCAACATGGATGAACCTGGAGGACATTATGTTGAGTGAAGCAAGCCAGACACAAAAGGACAAATACTGTATGAATGCATTACTATGAACCAAATATATTGTGTAATATATTGTTTGGGTCACACACACAAAAAAACAAACAAAACAACAAAAAAATTTACATGTAAAAAGAAAAAAAAAAAAAAGGCATTCAACAAAATCCAGCATCCTTTCTTGATAAAAAAACACTTCGAAAGATAGGAATAGAAGGAAAGTTCCTCAATATGATAAAGGGTATATATGAAAAACCCACAGCCAACATCGTACTCAATGGGGAAAGGTTGAAAGCTTTCCCTCTAAGATCGGAAACAAGACAAGTATGCCCACTGTCACCAACATTATTCAACAATTTACTAGAAGTTTTAGTGACAGCAATTAGCCAAGGAAAAAAAAGGCATCCAAATAGGAAAAGAGGAAGTAAAACTCTCACTATTTGCAGGCGACGTGATCCTCTACTTAGAAAATTCTGAATTGTCTACAACAAAGCTACTTGCACTAATAACAGGGTTCAGTAAAGTGGCAGGATGCAAGACCAACATGTAAAAATCAGTAATGCTTCATACGCTAGTACTGAACAGTCTGAGAAGAAGATCAGGAAAAAAATTCCATTTTCAATAGCAATAAAAAGACTCAAATACTTAGGAGTCAATTTAACCAAAAGTGTACAGGACCTATATTCAGAAAACTACAAAACAATGCTAAAAGAAATCAAAGACCTAAACAAATAGAAAGACATTCCTTGTTCATGGATTGGAAGACTAAATATTGTGAAGATGTCAATCCTACCTAAACTGATCTATAGATTCAATGCAATACCAATCAAAATTCCAACAGCCTAATTTACAGAAATAGAAAAGGCAATGGCCAAATTTATTTGGAAGGGAAAGAATACCCGAATAACCAAAAATATCCTAAAAAAGAAGAACAATGTGGGAGGGTTCTCACTGCCTGACAAAACTACAGTGGGCCAACAACATGGTACTGGCATAAAGACAGACTCGATCAACGGAATAGAACCGAGAGTCCAGAAATAGACCCTCACCACTTCAGCCAACCGGTTTTTGACAAACCTACCAAGTTAATGTTTACAGGACAAAAGAGTCTCTTCAACAAATTGTGCTGGGAGAACTGGATCTCCATAACCAAAAGAATGAAAGAGGAACCCTTTCTCAATCCCTATCCAAGAATCACCTCAAAATGGATCAATGACCTAAACATGAAAGCTGTGACCATAGTACTTGTAGAAGTCATGAAGCATATGGCAACATGGATGAACCTGGAGGACATTATGCTCAGTGAAGCAAGCCAGGCACAAAAGGACAAACACTGTAGGATTGCACTATTACGAGCTAAATATATTGTGTAATCTCAAGGAGTTAATAACTAGAATATAGGTCACCAGAAAACAGAATGAGGTTAGAGAAGGGAAAGCTGAGACCTAATATGTGCAGAACTGGTAAAAAAGGTTGTTCGTAGATCTTTGGAAATGAACAAAAATGGTAAAAACACATCATATTGTTTGTAACTAGCAGTGTCAATAATTGGGTATGACAGTGGTTGAAAGGGAAAGTCTAAGGCCGCGTATATTACTAGAAGGAAAGCTTAAAAATGTAACATGGGACTGCATAATATAGTGAAACCTTGTGTGAAATACGAATATGGGTAATATTGAATATATAAGACTGTTTTCTTAACTAATTAACAAATGTATGTTAATGTTACAAGATGTTAATATCAGGCAAAAATACAAAGCGAACTATGGCAGTAGTGTTTAGTAACATAGCAATAATCTTCCATTAAGAGTAAAAAAAAAACAGTAAATATACTAAGTGAAAGAAACTAGACAAAGGCACTACATATTGTTTGACTCCATCTACACAAAATATAAATACAAATAAAGTAAAAAGATGGAAACAGAATAGCATATATGTGCAGCAAGGGAAACAGAGAGAGATTGAGAGGTTATTATCAAGAGGTAGAAGTTTTTTTGGTGTTTTTTTTTTGTTTTTGATTATTGGAATAATGAAAATGCTCTACTAATGAATGGAGTGATGAATGTATAACTATGTGATTATACCAAATGCCACTGATTGTAAACTTGGGATGGATTGTATGCTTTATTAGTATGTATTAATAAAATTGATTTACAAAAAAGAGCTAGTTATAGCACTTAACTTCAAAGAAAAGAGGATGCTTTTAAAAAATGTGACCCAATAGGCATATGTCACCTTCATATTTTCTGTTTATAGGATTGATGTCAGTGTAGCTTTTGAGTTTATAGTCAACATATCCTGAAAAAGTCTTTGTGAACTCACACCTAATCCCTATAGTCTCAATTTTAAAAGAAAATTCAAGATTAGACTAAATCACCACTAGTCTTAATCTTTTTTTTTTTTTTTTTTTTTTTAAGATTTTATTTATTTATTCATTTATCCCCCCCCTTGCTGCTTGTGCTCGCTGGGTCAGCTAACCACGCCGTGAGGGCGGGCTTGCCTTCACCAGGAGGCCCCAGGAACCGAACCCGGGGCCTCCCATATGGTAAACGGGAGCCCTACTGATTGAGCCACAGCCGCTTCCCATAGTCTTAATCTTTTGTAAATAAATATATATATCACATGATGTGACTAAGTGCTATTAAAAACAATTATATGAAAAAAAAAAGCATATTGGTAGACTGGATTAAAAAAAAAACAAATCTGGGAAGCGGCTGTGGCTCAATCAGTGGGGCTCCCGTTTGCCATGTGGGGGGCCCTGGATTCGGTTCCCAGGGCCTCCTGGTGGGGGCGGGCCCGCCCGCACGGTGTGGTTGGCTGACCCGGCGAGCGTGGGCAGCAAGGGGGGGATGAATAAATAAAAATCTTAAAAAAAAAAAAAAAAAAAAAAAAACCCAACAAGATCTAACTATATGATGCCTATATTTCTACATGTGTACATGTCTGAGACACTTTAGAGTCAAAGACACAAATAGACTGAAAATAAAAAGATTAAAAGAGATATACCATGGTAATAGTAATCATAAGAGAACTGGAATCGCTATATTAATATCAGACAAAATTTTAAAATTTGTCTCTTACTACAAACCAAGAAGGACATTTCATTATGATAAAATGGTCAATACCTTAGTAAAATATGACAAATATAAATTTATATGCAGCAAACAGAGCCCCCAAAAAACAAGAAGCAAAAGCTGACAGAACTGTAAAGAGAAACAGACAATTCAAGAATTATAGCTGGAGATTTTAATATTCCTCTCTCAGGAACTGAGCGAACAATAAGAAAACCAGTAAGGATGCAGAAGACTCGACAACACCATCACAGGCAGCCTGAGCTGGCTGACTTATAGGGAACAGCAAAGGGCACTCTTTGAGACATGCATGGAACAGTCTCTAGGACAGACCATGGACCAGGCCATAAAACAAGTCTCAATAACTTTAAAAGGAAAACAAAACAAAACAAAACTTTAAAAGGACTAAAATCATACAAAGCATATTTTTCAACAAGAAAATTAAATTGGCAAACAATGAGCCTTCACCAAGAAGTACTCTGTTATAAAAGACATTATTAGAGGGTACCTGTGACATGAGAAACTTGTAGGAGCCCAAACCAACTCCCTTTTTTCTAAGGGATAATTTTGGGAAGAGTGTATTTTATATTATGGCATATGTTGTATGCTCAGCGACACCAAATTTCAGAGGGAAAAACATAAAATTTCAGGGAATATTCACTTTCTACACTCTGTGGTTTTTTTTTTTTTTTTTTTTAAAGTATGTGTTACTTTTATAAATCAAGAACTAAAAAGTTATTTCCATGTTTTTACAAGATTATCTGTTGTTCAGATAATTGTTGAAAGCAATGGATGGCTGGCGAACTCCATGCACACTATGGCTAAGGTGTCATGTCTAGACATATCCTCAAAACTCCACAATTCAAATCTTGTCCACCATGTGAAGTGCCTTAGTGTTTCTGCCCAAGCTCTTAGCTCTTCATTCTGTACATACAGTTACTTACAAAGCCCAGTCACTTTTTACATGTCTGATTCTTTGTTCCTATGGCAAAATCTCTAATACAGTTACTTTTAAAAAATTCCTTTTGTTGTGGTTGTTTGTGAGGAAGACTCCATCTACTAGTTTACTAAGAAATTTTCCCCAGGAAGGAATGTGGAATTTTGTTTGTTTACAGTACTTTTCCTTTCCAGGTAAAATTTAGATATAGTGAAATGAAAATTTAAGTATGCAGTTGTTTAAGTTTTGACAAATGAATACATCCTGTGGAACACACCTGTATCAAGTCACGGAACATTTCTAACATCCCAGAAGGTTCCGCATACCCTTTCCCAGCTGATCTCCTCTTCCTTTTCACCACAGATTAGTTTTGCCTGCCATATAGTATGCATTCTTTAGTTTTCAGCTCCTCTTGTTCAGCGCATTGCTTAAGGTTCATCTATATGTCAGCAGTTCATTCCTTTTTTTTCCTTTTTTGCTGAGTTGTATTCTATTTTATGAAAATACCACATTTTGTTAATCCATTTCTCCTGTTGTTGCTTTGATTCCAGGTTTTGGCCACAAAATTACGAAGCAAGTTGCTATGAACTTCTTGCATAAATCCTTATGTGGACAGTTGTTATTTCACTTAGGTAAATACCTCGGAGTAGAATTGCTGAATCATAGGGCAGATGTATGTTTAACTTTATAAAAAACGGCCATGTTATTTTTCCAAAGTGGTATACCATTTTACAATCCCACCAACAATGTTCACAAACTATGGTAGAGCCAAATAATTGCTGACATTTGATGCTGTGAGATGTTTCAATTTTAGCTATTCTGGTATGTGAAAATAGAAATTTTTAATTTCCATTTCCTTGACGATTAATGATTTTGAGTATTTTTTCATGTGCTTATTGGCCATTCATATACTTTTCACTGGGAAGTGTCTATTCAAGTGTTTTGCCCTTTTGTCATAGTTTACATTAGGGTTCACTGTACATATACACAACCTAAATTCAAATATATAATTCAGTTGTGTTAAAATGTTACATTCAACATAAATAACATTTTTGTAAGCAAATGCACATATATGCATATATATTTATATATCATTTTGCAAATGTTGGTATGTATTGTGAAAATTTTGATTTTTACCCACAATTAAAAAAAAAAAATGTTATTCACAATTGTCCATTTTTTAAATTGGACTATTTCTCTTTTTATTACTAATTTATAGGAGTTCTTTATATTTTCTAGATGTCTTTTACCAGATACATGTTTTATAAATATTTTCTACCAGTATGTGGTTTGCCTATTTGTTTTCTTAATGGTATCATTTAATGAGAAGTTTTAAATTAAACAATTTTTTTTTTTCCTTTTTTGGTTATTAACTTTTTTTTTTTCCATTCCAAGAAATATCTGCCTATTTTCAGATCACCAGGATAGTTTCTTATATCTACTTCTAGGAACTTCATGGTTTTAGCTTTTATGTTTAGCCCTATGGTTCATCTCAAATTAACTGTTTTGTATAGTATGAGATAGGGTCAAGGTTAATTTTATTTCCATATGGGTAGCCAATTGTCTTGGCAGTACTTGTGGAAAGGCCCTTCCTTTCCCCACTGGAATGCCCTTGTGAAGTCAGTGCTCATGTAAGTGTGGGCCTACTGCTGGGCTCTCTATTCTGTGTCATTGGATTGTTCTGGCAATGCGAAGTACTTCCCATTTCCATGTACATTTTAGAATCAGCTTGTCAATTTCTAAAAATAAAGTGTTGTGATTATGATTAGGACTGTTTACCTCTACAGATCAATCTGGGCAGAACCGACATTTTAGCAATATTGAGTTTTCCAATCTATAAACAGTTTTCTTTCTCTAATTATTTAAGTATTTTTATGTTGTCATAAATGATATTTTTAAATTTTTGTTTTCTGAATGTTTCCTGATAGTATACAGAAATAAGTGGTTGTTTATTGACTTTGTATTTAGATACCTTACAAACAAAAATCATTTACTGAATCTGGTAGCTATTTTGTAGATTCCTTAGAATTTTCTATATAGTCATCTGCTACAAGAGATAGTTTTATCTCTTCCTTTCCACCGTTATGACTTTTCTTTTTCTTGTCTCATTGCACTTGTTCGGACCAATACAATGTTGAATAGAAATGGTGAGAGTGTATCCTTACATTGGTCCAGATCTTAGCTGCAAATTGTTTAATATTTCACAATTAAGTATGTTAGCTGTAGATTTTTTGTATATAAATTTTATCAGGTTAAGGAAGTTCTCTTCTATTTCTAGTTTGCTGGGAGTTTTTATCATCTCAAATATATTTGCCAGGTTTGGGATCAAGGTTATGCTGACCTCATAAAATAAACTGGGATGTTTTCCCTCTCTATTTTCTAAAGGACTCTGCACAGAACTAGTACTATTTCTCCCTTATATATTTGATAGCTCTCTCTAATGAAATCATGTGGACCTGGAGTTTTCTTTGTGGGAAGGTTTTTGATGATTCAAATTCTTTAACAGATCAGATTTTCTACTTTCTCTTGTGTTTGTTCTGGTAAACTGCCTTTTTCAAGTCATTTGCCCATTTCATCTTAGTTGTTAAATGCACTGGCATAGAATTGTTTATAATATTCCCTTATTAACCTTTCAGTGCTGGTAGACTCTCTTAGTCCTATGTCGGTGTCCTGAGCCTCCATTACGTTTGTGCTGCCCCAGCATCCATTTTACCAGGACCTCTTGGTCTTTGCTCTAGTTGTTCACCCACTTTTACAACCCAGCCTCAGCGTGTATCAGTCACTCTGCCCAACCACTGCCACCCTCATGCCCCATTACCACCCATATGCCCTGCTCAGAAGCCACAGCTGGCCCCAACAATAAGCTAACATCCCCATCCCCCACAGACCTCTAGCCCCTTTCTCTTTTCATGCACATTTGCTTTAAATTAGCCAATCCTTGACTGCCATAGGAAATAACTGCCACCCCTGAACCACAATAAAGGCCCAAGCCCACAGGTCCCCCTCCACCAGCTTGTGTGCTCCCCACCTGCTGGTTGAGCCCCTGAGATGCTCGGGGTTCCTGTTGTCCCCTCATGGTGTCCCTCTCTCCCTCCAGGACTGGTAACAACTCTCTTGTTCCATGCACTTTTGCTTCTGGCTCCCTATTTGTGTGATACCTGACCTCCACCCGAACCCAAATTTAAAATCCTACTTAATCAATTCAGAACAGCCGGTAATTTGTGTTTCTAGTTTTTTCTTTTTTTTTTTTTTTTTTAAGATTTTATTTATTTATTTATTCATTTATCCCCCCTTGCTACTTGTGCTCGCCAGGTCAGCCAACCACGCCGTGTGGGCGGGCCCGCCCCCACCAGGAGGCCCCGGGAACCGAACCCGGGGCCTCCCACATGGCAAACGGGAGCCCCACTGATTGCGCCACAGCCGTTTCCCTCTATTTTTTTCTTTATCAATCTTCCAGGCATTTATCAATTGTGTTAATCTTCTCGAAGATCTAATTTTGCCTTCTAAAATTTTAACTATTGTTCATCTATTTTTCTATATCCTTGATTTCTGTTCTCATCTCATTATTTCCTTCCTCTTATCTTTTTTTTTTTTTAGATACAGAGTTGGAGTTTATTTGCAAGAATTTATACAAGTGTAAAAAGATTACAACTATACATACTTTACTGAATTGAAACCTTTCTTATCGTACATAAAATGTTTTGTGTAGTTGATCTCAGCTTTGTTCACAGATGTCAGTAAATTGTACTTCAGTTTCCTCTGTTCAAGTGCTACTGATGCTGTTAGTTTGCTTTCTTTCAGGATCAAGGTGGGTACTTTCATATAAAATCTTATTTTTAACTCCTTCTCTGGCAACACTTTCTTTGATTCTTTTTTCTCTGGCAACACTTTCTTTGATTCTTAACTTTACATAATTATACCTACAATGGAACCAGCATCCTAAAGTCACCAAAATAAATCCTCCTACTCCAACATCACACGAGCTTCTTATCCTACTAGTTAATAAAAAGCATCCAAGGCCAGGCACAACACATCCTAATGAACCATACAGTATCAAATCCCATGCACAGGGAATGTTTTCAACATCTAAAATCCCTAGAAGTGGGGGACGGATGTGGCTCAAATGGTTGGGTGTCCGTCTCCCATATGGAGGGACCTGGGTTCGATCCCCAGGACCTCCCGTTAAAAAAAAATAATAAAAAAAATAAATAAAATAAAATCCCTAGAAGTTTAAAGGGCTTCTCCTTCCCGGGCCCGCGGGTTAGAGACGCGCAGCATCTTCTATCTACTTTGATCCTCTTTCTCCAGCTTTTTAAGGTAGAAATTTAATCCTTTCCTTTTTTCTTATGTAAGCATTGAAAGCTGTAAGTTTCCCTTTAAGAACTATTTTAGCTGCATCCCTCAAATTTTGATGTTGTATTTTTATAATCTAGTTAGAAATAGTTTCTAATTTCCCTTATGATTTCTTCTTTGATTTACTGGGTTATTTAGAAGAATGTTGTTTAATTTACAAATATTTGGGTATTTTCTAGATAGCTTACTGTTAGAGATTTCTAATTGAATTCTTTTGTGGCTGGATAAATTTTCTGTATGATTTCAATCTTTTAAAATTTATTGACATTGGTTAATGGGCAAATACATGGACTATTTTGATAGACAATCCATGTGCAAGTGTAAAGAATATGTTGCAGTTGTTGGCTACAGTGTTCGGCTGATAGTGCTGTTCAGATCCTCTGTATTTGTACTTATTTTTTTCCTATTGTTCTATCAACAATATGTTAAAACCATTTAAACTACAACTGCTCCCCAGCCCTTTTGTTTTTAAACTAAATCTGATTTTATATTTTAAGTACAACTCTTGAAGACAGAATAATATAGTTGGGTCTTTTTTTTTTTTTTTTTTTTAATAAATGCAGTTTTTTAAACTGAAGTGCTTAGTTCAGTGACATTTAATATAATATAGTTAGATTTAGGTCTTGCTATTTAGTTTCAATTTATGCCATTTGTTTTTGTTTCTCTAGCTCCTTTCCTACCATCTTTACACTTAACTGAATATTTTATTATTATTTCATTTTCATTTCTTTATTGACTTTTCAGCTATAACTCTTTGTATTTCTTTAAAAAAGTGGCTACTCTGGAGTCCTCAAGTGTGGCCCTACACCAGCAGCATCAACATCAGATGGGAACTTGTTAAAAATGCAAATTCTTAGGCCCCACTCTTGACGGTATGAATCAGAGACTCTGGCGTGGGAGTCAGCCTTGTGTGTCACAACAAGCCCTACAGGTGATCCTGATGCACGGTAAAATCCTGAGCCAATGCCCTAGGGACTATAATACCCACCCTTAATTTATCACACTTCACGTAAGAGTTAACATTGGGGGAGTGGATGTAGCTCAGTGGTTGAGTACCTGCTTCCGATGTACGAGGTCCCAGGTTCAATCCCTGGTACCTCCTAAACACAAACAAACAAACAAAAACACCAACTCTCATTGGGGAGCAGATGTAACTCAGTGGTTGTACTGAGCAGTGGAAGTACTGCTTGC
The DNA here is from genome assembly GCA_026826555.1 of Tolypeutes matacus. Lineage (NCBI taxonomy): Eukaryota > Metazoa > Chordata > Mammalia > Cingulata > Chlamyphoridae > Tolypeutes > Tolypeutes matacus. Next base: position 289,162 of record JAKSZT010054153.1, on the reverse strand, counting down.
TTCCCCTGTACAAGGTCCTGGGTTCAATCCCTAGTACCTTCTAAAAATAAATAAATAAATAAGTTAATATTATACTCCCTCATATAAAACCTAAGAAGCTTACAGCACAATAGTTCCATTTAAACTGTTTTTTTTTTTGTTTTTTTTAAGATTTGTTTTACTGATTTATTTCTCCCCACCCACTTGTTTTGCACTTGCTGTATCTGTTTGTCTTCCTCGTTTCCTTAGGAGGCAACTGGGAACCAAACCTGGGACCTCCGGTGTGGGAGGAAGGCGCTTAACTGCTTGAGCCACATCTGCTCCCTGCTTTGTTGTGCCTCTCATTATGTTTTCCTCGTGTCTCTTGTTGCGTGAGCTCGCCACGCCTGCCCAATGTGCCAGCTCGCTGTTTCTTTAGGAGGCACTGGGAACTGAACCTCCTGTGTAGTAGGTGGGGGCTCAACTGGATAAGCCATATCTGCTTCCCTGAACTGTCTTTTGTGCTACTGTGTCATGTGTATATATTAATATACACAGGGAACAATCCCTTAATACACTGCTGTAATTTTTCCTTAAAGGGTCATGTCTTTTTAAAAAATTACAAGAAAACAAATCTTTAGCCTTTTACCCATATGTTTATAATTTCTGGTGCACTCTGTTCCATTCTATAAATTTGAGCTTCCAACTAGTGTCATTTCCCTTCAGTCTGAAGACCTCCTCTGGCATGACTTGTAGTAGTTTTTCCTGATAAAAAGTCAGCTGCCATGCATATCACTGTTCCTCTTATGTAATGTGCTATTTTTCTCTGGCTGCTTTCAAGATTTTCTCTGCAGTTTTACTATGTTGTACCTAACTGTAAGTTTTGTGTGCACATGGATTATCCAGCTTGCGGTTCAAAATTTCTTGGATTTTTTTTTTTTTTAAACCAAATTTGGGACAATTTCAGCCTTTATTTTGTCTAAAATTTTTTCAATGCCATTGTCCCTCTCCTTTTTTGGGACTTCAACGAAACATGTTATAATCTCTGATATCCTACAAGTCTCTGAAACTCTTAGTTTTTTTCCCCATTTTTTTCCTGATTTCATATTAAATCATTTCTATTGCTCTATCCTCAAATTCACTGACCTTCTCTTCTGCAGTTTTCAATCTTCTTTTGGGTCCATACAGTGAATTTTTCCTTACAAATATTGTACTTTTCAACTCTAAATTTATGTTTTCTCTACATAGTTTCCATACATCTACTGAGATTTCCCCATCTGTTCATTATGACCATATTTATCTTTATGTTCTTAAACATGTTTTATAATAGCTATTTTGAAGTTATGGTCTGCTAATTCCAATATCTGAGTCACCTCAGGGTCTATTTCTATTGATTCTTTTTCTCTTGACTATGGAACCTATTCTTGTTTCTTCACAAGTCCAGTAAGTTTTTATTGTGCATCAGAGAAGGTATTGAATGCTTTTCTGACTGCCAAAACATTGCTGGAGGGTCTTTTTAGTCCTCAAGCTCGCTTTCATTTTCTGTGAGGGTTGGTCCATCTCAGCCATGACCTTAACCCCAGAGTGTGCTCCTGACTTCAAGGCACAGCCCTTGTTCCTAGGGCTCGCTAAGCATGAGCAGCCGTTGGTCAATGGCCCACAGTGAACTCCCCCACAGACTTCTGGGGCTCTGTCCTCTAAGCAGCCTCTTATTTTGAGGTAACCTATTCTACAAATTCTAGTTGCTTAGAAATACAACCTCTGCTTCCTCAGCTCAAAGCACTCACTGGTCTTTTTACATTTAGCCTCCACTGCTCTGCTCTGGAGCAGAGAAGTGCTCGCAGCTGCAGTGAGCACTGGGTTCACCTCATGTGTTTCCCTTTCCTCAAGGATTACAGTTCTACACTGTGGTCTAACACCTAAAAACAGGTGCAACAGACACTTTGACTAGTTTTATAGTTGATTTATAGTTGTTTCAGGTAGAATGGCAAGTTTGGGACCAGTTATTCTAGCACAGTCAGAAAAAATTTCCTGTTATTTAATTTTAATCTCTTTGTAACCCAAAACAACTATGGTCTAGGTGACAGATTGGCACTCAGCAGCTACTCCAATTCCGTTCTGTGCTTTTGTGTACTGCATGGGATGAAAACCTAAAAACCACATTTCCAGACATCCCTGTAGCTAGGGTTCTAAAACAATCAGTTGTACTCTGGTGAGGATGAAGGGCAAAAGCATATTCTTCCTGCATTGGCTGTTACTGCTTGCGAACTCAGTCATGAAGATGTCAGGTTTTTCTGAATCAATATTCTGCTGTTTGATCACTAACTTCATGAGTGTCAAAAGGCAGTTGTAGGGGGAGTGGATGTGGCTCAAGTAGTTGAGCACCTGCCTCCCACATGGCAAGTCCCAGGTTCGGTTCCCAGTGCCTTCTAAGAAAAAAACAGACAATGACCAGACAACGAGCAAAAAACAAGCAGGGAAGTAGATGGGGCTCAAGCAGTTGGGCACCCCGCCTACCACACGAAAGGTCTCAGGTTTGGTTCCTGATGCTTCCTAAAGAAGACGAGCTAGACAGAGAGCTGACACATCAGGCTGGCATGGCAATCTGATGCATGATGACGCAATGAAGTGATGCAATGAAGAATAACTATGAGGAAACACAATGAGAGACACAACAAGTGGGAGCAGATATGGCTCAAGCCATTGGGCACCCGCCTACCACATGGGAGGTCCCAGGTTCGGTTCCTGGTGCCTCCTAAAAAGAACATGAGCACACAATGAACAGACACAGAGAACAGATAGCGAGTACAAAACAACAAGGGGGGAGAAATAAAAAAAATAAATCTTTAAAAGACACAACAGGGGGATGGATATGGGTCAAATGGTTGGGCGTCCGTCTCCCATATGGAGGGACCTCCGCTCAATCCCCAGGACATCCCGGTAAAAAAAAAAAAAAAAGTCAAAAAAAATAAATAAAAGACACAACAACTAGCAGATAATGAGCAAGGACAATGAGCAAAAACAATAAGCAAACAGACTAGGGAGCCATCTCGGGGGTGAGGTGGTGGGGAGAATGGAGGTTGTAGAAGCAGTGGCTTCCTGATCCCTGGACTACAGCTACAGAGACATCTTCTTGAAAGTAACAGTTACAGCTGCCCCACTTCCAGACCTTGGCAGAGATAATGGTAATTATAAAGCTATAGATACAGAAATAGACTAACGGAACAGTAGAAAGAGACTAGAAAAAGATAAATGCATATTTAAACACTGGATACTATGGCAGAGGTGACATTGCACATCAGTAGGGAAAGGACAGACTTCCACTAAATGGTACTAGGCATATTGCGTATCCAATTTATGAAAATGGAAAACAAGATGAGTGAAAGCTGAAGGCAAGCACTTTATTCAAACTTCTGCAGTTGGAAGAACTCAAGAGACAATGACTCCCAAGCAAAACTCAGGTAAAGTTTTTACTGGGGCAAACCTCAGGGTGGAAACATACTGGGAGAACAAGCCGACTCACTCAGAGGGTGGGCGGTGGGCATACTGCTTGTCTTTTTTCTTTTTTTTTTCCTCTAAGATTTATTTATTTCTCTCCCTCCCTCGTTTCTGTGCTTGCTGTCTACTCTCTGTGTGTTCTTCTGTGTCTGCTTGTCTTTTCTTTAGGTGGCACCAGGAACCAATCCTGGGACCTTCTGGAGTGGGAGAGGCACTCAATCTCTTGCGCCACCTCTGCTCCCTTGTCTGCTGCGTCTCTTATTGTCTCTCTTCTGTGTCTCTTCATGTTGAGTCATCTTGCTGTGCTAGCTCTCCACACGGGCCAGCGCTCCTGCACAGGCCAGCTCTCCACGCGGGTCAGCACTCCACATGGGCCAGCTCTCCGTTCAGGCCAGTAGCTTTTCACCAGGAGGCCCCGGGAATCGAACCTTGGACCTCCAATATGGTGGACGGGAGCCCAATCGCTTGAGCCACATCCACTTCCCTGCTTGTCTTTTTTCAACATTCTCATGCCTTTTAATGATCTGTCAACTCCAGTTCAGGGTAGTCATTGCTTGATCCTTGGATTTCAATGCTTCTCAGAATTTGTTCCAACCATGTGCTTTTCTCAATTCTTGAAACTGCCTTTAGGCACAGAAGTTCAGTTCAAAGTTCATGCTTTACACAATATGAAAAAATGAAATTGGACTCTACCTCACACCACACAAAAAAATTCAATTCTACGTTAAGGACTTAAATATGAATGGCAAAACTATAAAGCTTTTAGAAGACAATATAGGAGAATTCCTTTATGATTTTGGGATAGAAGAGGGTTTCTTAAACAGATGCCAAAACATTAACATAGAAGAAAATGATTCGCAAACCAATTTTGTAGTGAAATTCGTAGAGACATTTCTGTAGGTACAGTTCAAAGCCTGCTCCTTCAACATTTTCCACAAAATTTTAAGCACTAATTTCCTGTATTAAATCTTTTTGTTTGCATAATGAAACAGTTTATGTCCTTTTCTATATCTATATAAAGTATTTTACTAATAGGTAACTAATAGGTAACTTTAAAGCAACTTATTACTCTCTCAATCAAGAGTTGATCCACTTTTTCTATAAAGGACAAGACAGTATACAGCTCAATTTGTCATGGCTCCTATGACAAATAGAACCAAATGGTTGGTTTAAACAACAGGAATTTAAGGTCTCACGGTATTGGAAGCTATAAGTCCAACATCAAGGGATTGGCAGGGCTTGCTTTCTTCCGGAAGCTATAGCGTTACGGCAGTCCTCCATTTCACGGTGATCTCTCTCTCCCTGTGTCTGCTGACTTCTGGCTTCTACTTCTGTGCCCAACTTTCTTTTCTTATAAGGACTTCAGGCCCCTTGGATTAAGGCCTGCCTCATTCAGAGTAGCAACACCTTAACTGACAACATCTTCAAGAGTCCTAGTCACAAATGGCTTCACACCCACAGGAACATGCCTTCTGTGGGTTACAGGATTCAACCCCCAATATTATGTGTGTTATAACTGAAATAAGTACATAGAATCACTCCTATAAATTGACAGAATTTGTACTCTTAAAATTTTTTGAGCAAATTACCTACTAAATAATTTAGTTTTATTCATTCGTTAGAAATGGACTATTTCTAGATTCCAGGACTACAAAAACAATGGTCTTTGTTAACTAACTAGCCAAGACTGGTTAGTGAAGAAAAATATACAATGTGGAAGCAAAAACCAGAATCCTTTTAAAATTTAAATAATACACATCTCTACTTATCCCAGTGGATTTTATATTTCACATTTGTGGCAGTTTAATTTAGTTTACACTGTAATAGATGTTGCTTTGAACCAGTACACTTTCTTCCAATTACTTTAAAAAACAAACTTCTCACACGAGGGAAGAGTAACCTCTAAAGTAAACAGCTTCAGAACTATAGGGTTCAAGCTTTCTAAATGTAAAAGCCATTTCTCTGTTAGAAATTATCTTGGTGAAAGATTAAATGTCAAAATATTAAAAAGCTTACCTGTAACTTTGGTTCCAATAACCAGGGGTAAAGGAATTTCATCTGGGAGATCTTTGAATTGTGAAATATCTGCAACTTTCCTTTGTTGTAAGAGCCTTATTTTCTGCCGTTTCTGTTTTAATGCTGATCTCTCTTCCTCAAAAAATGCAGAAGAACATCTAGAATAAATTACAAAAATCATATAACTATCCTATATAAAACATAAAATCCGACCATTTGTATCCTTGCTTCCTTTGTTCTCATTCTTTGAAGCACTGGACTTAAAATTAGTTCTCAGAAATAACTGTTTCTCTTCAAATTAAATTACATTTATCTGTTTAAAAACAGGATCTTGCAAGACTCAAAGATATAAAAGCAGGTCTAGGTTATTCCTTCCTACAAAACATGAAGATTTGTTCACTATCCCTTGACAAAATTTTGCCTGGGTCCCAGGAATCTTAAGGCCAAAGTTCAATTTCAATATTCTAACTTGGAGAACATGACATTTTTCCCTGTGTCCCAGGGACCTTACCAATAAAGGAATTAAAGAAGAAACTTCCCACTGTGCAAATCTTTAATCATACTTCCTGCCTAGAAGTCTGAATGCTGCACTCACTCTTATTAGGACCTGTATTGCTTCCATTTTCAAATTCTAGGATGAACCAAAAGTATTTAAACATGCCTTTGATGCCATGGTATAGCTACCGCTTTTAAAAGGTATATAATGAGCTTTATTGCCATTTAAATAAGTTCTCAGAAACCAAATAAATATAAGTGAAAAGGAAATTGAGATGAGCATAATTTACAAGGTAGATCATTGTGAATTATGAATAAGGACTATTTTCTATATTTCATAAAGAAAAATCTTAGCTGATAATATATAATTTTATACGTGATCATTTCTGCATTTTTTGAAAATTCATTCAAACTATATGGGGAGAATATGAGATTTGGCAAAGAGCCATGGGCTACTAGCAAGTTGAGTAGTCTCATAAAATCTGATTTCCTTATGTTCTATACAGCATCATTTAGCAGTCTTCTCAGCACTAAAAACCCAGAGCACAAAATATTCCTTTATAGCTGACAATTAAAATTGTTTGTTTCCTTCTATACCATGAGTCCCACTTCCTCTTTTGTACTCACTTTCCCCAATTAAACTTTTTAACAGCTTTATTGCAGGATAATTGGTATAAACAAACTGCAAATAAAGCACCCAAATTGATAAGTTTTGATACATATATATAGGTATATATCCATGAAACCATCACCACAACCAAAATAACCATATAAACACATACAGATCCATAATCCCCACGTTTCCCCTTGCCCCTTTGTTATCTCTCCTTCACATTCCTCCCATCCTTATACCCCCACTTCTTAATGGAATCATATAGTATATACTCTTTTGCCTAGCTTTTCTCACTCAACATAATTAATCTGAGGTTCATCCACTTTGTTGCATGTATCAATGCATTCATTTTTATTGCTGTGTAGTATTTCATTATATGATGTATCACAATTTATTGATACATACACCTGTTGGTGGACATTTGGGTTGTTTCCAGTTTGGGGCTATTACAAATAAAGTTGCTATCAACATTTGAGTACAGGTTTTCGTATGAATATATGCTTTCATTTCTTTAGGATAAATACCTAGAGTGGGATGGCTGGTCACCAGGTAGTTATATGTTTAACTTTTTAAGAACTGTAAACTGTTTTCCCAAGTGGTTGCACCATTTTATATTCGCACTAGCAGTGTTCTGGTTGCTCCATAGCCTCACTAACACCTTGCATGTTCAGTCTTGTCAATTTTAGACATTGTGTTTGGTTTTAATTTGCATTTTCCTAAAGACTAATGATGTTGAATATCCTTTCAAGTGCCTATCTGACATCCTTGTATCTTTGGTGAAGTATCTATTCAAATCCTTATCCAATTTGTTAATTGGGTTGTTTGGTTCATATTATTGGGTTTTGAGAGTTATTCCATACATTCTCAATATAATATACCCACTTTCACCAAATTTTATTTAAACAACATTTTATTTAATAGTGCATTCATATGGTTTCAAATTTAGTAAGTCCAAAAGAAAGTGAAAATTCTAATACTTCTGTCTCTCACTCATCTAGTTTGCCTCCCGGAGGGAATAATTTTTATAAGTGTCATATACATCTTCCAGATCTTTAGGAATACACAGACAAAAAATATGCTGTTCTCCCCTATTTTTCTCAAATACCTACAATAAACACTATCCTGTATTTTGCTTTCTTTTCTTAATGGATCTTAACAATCACTTCCATAGCAGAACATAAAGAGTTTCCTCTCTGTTTTGTTTGTGCTAAATGGTTTCACAGGTTTCTATCATATGGAGATCTTTCCCTTATTTATGGACATTTTGGTTGTTGCCAATCCTTTGCTACTACAAACAATGCTGCAATAAATAACCTTGTGTTGTCCTTTCACTCATGTGCAAGTATTACTGTGGTGTAAGTTGTTAGAAGTGCCAGGTTAGATGGCATGGAACTTTGTAATTTTGATTGATATTACCAAATTGCTCTCTGCAGAGGTTATATAACTTTAATCTCTCACCAGCAACTACGAGAGTGACTATCTCTCCATATCGTCAATCCAACACATTAAAGTGTTATGAATTGTGTCAATCTGATAGTTAAAATACAGTATCTCAACACACTCATCATGAGAAATGCAAAATAAGATTGAGTTTAGAAAAGACATTTCTTTCCCTTTCCTATGAATTGTCTATTTATAATCATTTTTATTATGAGTTATCAGACTTTTTCTTATTGATTTATAAAAGCCCTTTATAAATTAAGAAATTAGCCCTTTGTGATGAGTTGTAAGTATATCTGACATTGTCTTTTGACTTTGTTAATATTTTTTATGTGTGTTATGGCAAGAATTTTATTTAATGAAGTAAAATTTATAAATTTAATGATATTTTCCTTAATGGCTCATAACTTTGGAGCCTTTTAGAAAGACCCACGAAACTTCTCCTATGGTTTCCTCTAGTAGTTTCATTGTTTCATTTTGTAAAAACTTTAAATCTTTGATCCATTTCAAATTTATCCTGGTATAAGGTGTGAGGTATATAACAAACTTATTTTTTTCTCTAAATTGCCACCCTGTGGTCTAAATTCCCATTAAATGAATAATTCATCCTCCTTTATTTAAGATGCAACCAACCCAATTCTTATAATCTAAATTCCCATTTTCATTGGTGATTGTATATGGACTTTCTCTTTTTTCCATTGATCTTTCTATTCACGGCATCACTACCACACTGTTGTATTACTGTTACTTTATACTGTATTTTTTTAATAGAAAAGTTGTAAGTTTACAGAAAAGCCATACAGAAAATACAGAGGTCCTACCACCACCTATTAGGAAAACGTTCCCGTCACCCCACACAGAAACTCTGTACCAATTAAGCAGTAACTCCCTACCCCTACCCGCAACCCCTAGTAAACCGTACTCTAGTTTCTGATTCTATGAAATTGCTAATTCTAATTACTTCATAAAAGTGGAATCATACAATATTTGTCTTTTTGTGTCTGGCTTATTTTATTCAACATGAGTCTTCAATGTTCATCCATGTTGTAGCATGTACTGGAACATTCATTTTTACAGCCATATTTTGCTTGTCCATTCACCTGATGATGCACACTTGGGTTGATTCTTCTTCTGGCAACTGTGAATAATCCCGCGATGAACATCGGTGTGCAAATATCAGTCTGAGTCCTTGTTTTCAATTCTTTCGGGTATATACTTCAAAGTCAGATTCCTGGTTCATACGGAAATTCTATACTTAATTTCTGAGGAACTTCTAAACAATTTTTCCACAATGACTGCACCATTTTAAATTCCCACAAACAATGAACATGAGTTCCTATTTCTACACATCCTCTCCAACTTTATTTTCCTTTTTTTTTTTTTTTTTTTTTTTTTTAAATAGAAGCAATTCTCCTAGGTGTGAAATGGTAGCTCATTGTAGTTTTGATTTGCATTTCCTTAATGGCTAATGATGTTGAGCATCTTTTCATGTGCTTTTTGGCCCTTTGTATATCATTTTTGGAGAAATGTCTATCTAAGTCTTTGGCCCATTTTCTGACTGGGTTGTCTTTTTGTTTTTGAATTGTAGGATTTCCTCATATTCTGGATGTTAAACCTTTATCAGATATGTGCTTTCCAAATATTTTCTCTCATTCTATAGGCTGCCGTTTTATCTTCATGAGGAGGTCCTTTGATGTAAAAAGTTTTTAATTCTGATGAAGTCCCATTTATCTGTTTTTAACTTTGTTGCTTGTGCTTTGGATGTAAAGTCTAGGAAACCACTGTCAAACACAAGGTCCTGAAGATTCTTCCCTATGTTTTCTTCTAGAAGTTTTAGTTCTGGTTCTTATATTTAGGTCTTTAATCCATTCTAAGCTAATATTTGTATACGGTCCTTTTGCATATGGAGATCCAGTTTTACCAGCACCATTTGTTGAAGAGACTATCCTTTCCTCACTGAGTAGAATCGGCACCCTCATCAAAATGCTGTTTTGATTACTGCAGCTTTGTAGTAAGTTTTAAAATTGGGAAGTGTGAGTCCTCCAACTAGGTTCCTCCTTTTCAAGATGGTTTTAGCTGTTCGAGGCCCCTTACCCTCATATAAATTTGATGATTGGCTTTTCTATTTCTGCAAAGAAGTCTGTCTTGACTGGGATTGTGTTGAATCTGTAAATCACACTTGGGCAGCACTGACATCTTAATATTTAGTTTCACAATCCATGAACACAGAATGTCCTTCCATTTATTTAGGTCTTCTCTGATTTCTTTCAGCAATGTTTTATAGTTTTCAGTGTATAAGTCCTTTACACCCCGGGTTAAATTTATTACTAGATATTTGATTCTTTTAGATATTATTGTAAATGGAATTTTCCTCTGGATTTCCTCTTCAGATTATTCATTACTAGTATATAGAAACACCACTGATTTTTGTGTGTTGATATTGTACCCTGCTACTTTGCTGAATTTGTTTATTAGCTCTAGCTTTGCTGTGGATTTTTCAGGATTTTCTATATATAAAATCATGTCATCTACAAATAGTGAAAATTTTACTTCTTCCTTTCCAATTTGGATGACTTGTATTTCTTTTTCTTGCCTAATTGCCCTGTCTAGGACTTCTAATACAATGTTGAATACCAGTGGTGGCAGGGGCATCCTTGTCTTGTTCCTGATCTTAAGGGAAAGCTTTTCGTCTTTCGCCATTGAGCATGATGTTAGTTGTAGGTTTTTCATATGTGCCCTTTATCATGTTGAGGAACTCCTTTCTATTCCTAGTTTTGGAGTGTTTTTATTGAGAAGGGCTGCTGGATTCTGTCAAATAACTTTCTGTGTCAATTTAGGTGATCATGTGGTTTTCTTCTTTCATTATATTAATGTGGTGCTATTACAGTAATTGATTTTCTTTTGCTGAAGCACCCTTGCATACCTGGGCTAAATCCCACTTGAACATGGTGTAAAATTCTTTTATTTTGCTGTTGGATTTGGCTTGTTAGTGCTTTGTTAAGGACTTTTGCTTCTACATTCATAGAGGATATTGGTCTGTAATTTTCTTTTCTTGTGGTATCTTTATTTGGCTTTCATATTAGGGTAACACTGGCCCCATAGAGTGAGTTAGGAAGTGTGCCTTCCTCTTCAATATTTTGGAAGAGTTTGAGCAGGATTGGTATTAATTCTTCTTGGAATGTTTGGTAAAATTCACCACGGAAGCCATTTGGCCCTAGGCTTTTCTTTGTTAGAAGGTTTCTGGTTACTGATCCAATCTCTTTATTGGTTTATTGAAATCTATTTCTTCTTGAGTCAATACAGGTAGTTTGTGTGTTTCTAGGCTATCTAATTTGTTGGAGTACAGTTGTTCATGCTATCATACTATCCTCTTATACTCCTGTTCATTTCTGTGGGGTATGTAGTAATTTCCCACTTTCCTTTCTAATTTTAGTTATTTGCATTCCTTTATTTTCTTTGCTCTTCTAGCCAAAGTTTGGTGATTTTCTTGATCTTCCAAAGAAACAACTTTTGATTTTGTTTCTTCTACTGTTTGTTTGGTTTTTTTTTTTTTTTAAAGATTTTATTTATTTATTCATTTATCCCCCGCCCCTGTTGCTTGCGCTCGCCGGGTCAGCCAACCACGCCGTGTGGGCGGGCCTGCCCCCACCAGGAGGCCCCAGGAACCAAACCCGGTTCCTCCCATATGGTAAACGGGAGCCCCACTGATTGAGCCACAGCCGCTTCCCTGTTTGTTTGGTTTTAATTCTCTATTTCATTTATCTCTACTCTAATCTTTTTATTTCTTTGCTCCCTTTGGGTTTAGTTTACTCTTCTTTTTCTAACTCCCCAAGGTATCTTGGACATCTGACTTCTATTTTAGTGTAGGCATTTATAGCTATAAATTTCCGTTTGAGGGAGGCGGCTGTGGCTCAGTCAGTGGGGCTCCCGTTTGCCATGTGGCGGGCCCCGGGTTCGGCTCCCGGGGCCTCCTGGTGGGGGCGGGCCCGCCTGCGCAGCGTGGTTGGCTGACCCAGCGGGTTTGGGCAGCAGGGGGGGGATAAATGAATAAATAAATAAAATCTTTAAAAAAAAAAAAAAAAAAAAAAATTTCCGTTTGAGCACTGCCTTCCTCACAGCTCATAAATTTTGATAAGTTGTGGTTTTGTTTTCATTCATCTCTAAGTATTCCCTCTATTCAGCACTCACCCAGTTACTGCAACCCTTTAACTGTTTTCCAGATTTTGAGGAAGATATCTCTGACTTTAGGTAGTTGTTCAAATTTCTATTGGGGAATGGTACCCTGGAGCATCTTACAGAGCCATCTTGATCCAGGAAGCTTTTATAATCTATTTTAATATTTGATTAAGGTAGTCTCCCTCCATTACTTCCCTTTTTCAAAATATTCCTGGATCTTCCTTCTTGATTTCTCTCCTCTTAAATGTGAATTTTTAAATTAATTCAACTAGTTAAAAAAAAGGGCCTACTGATATTTATTACCACGTCTTCAAATTTAACAACTTTATTGAATTTACTAAATCATTCTACCGTAATACCTTTTTCAAAAAAATCACATGGCACTTAGTAGGTACATGAATACATATACAAATGGAAGTCTTGCACATGCTTTCACTAGACAGAAAGAGATAATGTGAGAATTAATGATCTAATTATTCTTCTACCATATTTCACAATTTCATTCAAAATAATATAAGGTTTTCCAATACGTTAGAAAGCAGAATAACAATGGAAATGGAAACACTATGTTAAATGAAGAGTAATTCCTAGAAAGTAACATATTAGCTAGATGAACTTTCTGTTTTTACAGCAAGTCAAACAGGCACTTGTGGTAAATAAAGAGTTTCACAAAAGGTAATAACAATGTATATGTAGCCTTATAGCTTCCTTAAATACTTTTTAGGACAATCCTTAATCTTTATTTGAACACAGTGGGGGGTGTGTGTGTGTGTGTGTGTGTGTGTGTATGTGTTTTTTAATAATTATTTTTAAACAATAAAATTAAGCTCAAAGCCTGTGATATGAACAAAATGAAACTGTATATTTAATTATAAAGTGCATAACTATAAAAAGCAACCACATTAAAGTTGGTTAACTGGGTATATTTAACATATAATCGTTTATTTTTAAAAGGTATTTTATTTTAAACAAGTAAAACATCATTTTTACCTCCGTGGTTTTCCCATAAGTCGTCTGATTTTTCCCCATTCTACTCTTGTTAACTTTCTTGTCTTCAAATTAGGAAAAGATTCCTTCAGACACACGCAGAAGTCATTGTCGCCTTCAAAAAGTGGTCTGTGAAACAGAAGTGATATTCTAATGGTTAATATGCACTGTGCTACTTTCTTATGAGACATAAAATATGAAATATGCATCCAATTTTCAAAATCGCACTAATTACAAAATGCCAAACATTCACTCTACCCCATATATGTACAAAATAGGCAAAAATTCAAAATGTTAAAACTGAATTAAATCCTTGGCATTTGTGAAGAAAATTATTTGAAAAAGTTACTCAGGGAATATTTTCTGTGATTGAGATTCCAGGAGATACAGATTTTTGTTAAATCTCCTGTACAGGTATATTCCTTGGGAGGTTACCCTGGCACTGGCATTACATCTGGTAATGATAAACAATTGCTAGCTACAGAGTAACTGTGTCCCAAAGGTAATACCATCACCAAGGAGTCCTCTTCAGGATTAAGCCAGTTTTAGAAATCTGGGGGACTCTAGAGGGTTAGATTAGTTCTTGGGAATCCTGCAAGAATTCAGATCATACTAGAATGATGTGAAAGGCCTAAGGAAAAACCAGTAGACAGTAATAAATCAATTCAATTCACAAGTTTGGCAAAACAGCAACCAGTCTTAGCAGTGATACAGGAATGTCTTCAGCTCAATTATGAACTTCCATAAGAGTCACAAGCTCCAGAATAGGCAACTGGTTTGGAAAGCAGAGAAGGGACATGAAGATAAATAGCCAACAACACAAGCACCAATGACGGCCTCTGGTGGTTTGGGGCTATAGTTACCCAGAAAAACACCTTCTTAAACTTAATCCATTCCTGTGAGTATGAACACATTGTAAGCAGAACCTTTCTGATGAGGTTCCTTCAGTTAAGGTATAGCCCACCTCAGTCAGGATGAGTCTTAATCCCATTACTGGAGTCCTTTATAAGCAGAAGGAAATCGAGAGAGAGAGCCACTGGAAGCAAGAAGCTGAAATTCAGTGAAACACAGAAGAACAGAGAGGCCAAGAGAGGCCGCCATGTGCACTGCCAAGTGACAGAGGAGCCAGGACCAAGGGTCAAAGGCTACCAGCCCCAAAGCGTCAGTCTTGGGAAAGAAAGCATTGCCTTGATGACACCTTGTTTTGGACTTTCTGTTAGCCTCAAGGCCATGAGCTAATAAATTCCCATTATTTAACTGAACCCACTTCATGATATTTGCTTGGGCAGCCAAGGAAATGAGAATAGATTAGAAATCTTGCAGAATTTTTAATTAATTCTGTTGCTGAATAATTAGATTTCAGCCAAATCTCTTATTATGTTTTACTTAAACATTTATGTAAACCTATGGTGCTTAAGCAGTTTCCATAAAATAGAAAGACTAACCTCCAAAAAAAAACTTATTAAACAATTTTTACCATTAAGCAACAGTTTCTCTACTATTATACTAGTACTTAAAATCTCAAGATTTAAAAAACAAATCTCATTCATTGCAAATAATGGTGCTTTGTTTTAGGATATCTCCATTCCATTGCCTTTGTAAATTCTAACTCAAAGATTCTTTCATTTAATTTTTCACAAAAAAATGTACACCTTCTCAAAAAGAAAAATAATAAAACAAAACAAAACAAAACTATGAGAAATGGAAACAGACTGAATTGGAATGAGGAACAGAAAAAGGAATTCAGAAAAAAAAATAGAATAAAAAATCTATAGAAAATATTATAGTTTATAACATTTGAAAAACTTAAATTTCTGATTCAAGTAAAGTTCATGATATAATCCATGATACATACTTATCTATATTTGAATAGAACCACTCATATATGCACCATTTATGTGCTTTGGGAAGCTTGAGTAGGTTACGCAATCGAAAACCAATCTTCTGTGATGCTTTCTTATCCGGTGTTGACATTGTTGCTGTAAATTTCTATAATAAAAAAACAAAAATGAATTACAGGTCCACCAAGTGAAAATGTACAAGCATAACACTGAACACATTTGTAAAAAGGGAGACTATGGTTAAGTATTCAAAAGTATTGAGCAATATTCAACAATAGGGATTTTGTTATTGTTCAACAAATAAACATTCTAATTATTTCTTGCAAAGTGAAAGCCTCTAGTTTTATAACATTTTCTGACAAAAATGGTGAAATATGTGTCCCCCATTATGCTTGCACTGTGGTACAATGTCAATTTAGGTGATCAGGAAGAGGAGACTTGCGAGAGAGTTTCCTGAATGTTGCACTTCAGAGGAGACCAGTGAGAGGGACTCTGTTATCACAGACAGCGGGTGAGACGGAGACAAGAAGAGAAAGAGCACACAAGGCCCACTAGGTCCAGGTGCCATCAGTGAGTGAGATGGCAAAATGGAGAGCTCCAATGTTAATCAAATGTTTCAGACCACAGAAGATGAAAAAGAGCTTCCCAGCACTTTATGAAGTCAGCATAACACAGATAAAATCTGCCAAGTATAATAAAAGAAAACTTCAGAAAATATCATGAATGGGCATGGATTTTTTTTTTTTAATTTTTTAACTAAGTTAACATAAACACAATCAAAACATCAAAAGAGGGGAGCATGTAAAGCTCAGTGGTTGAGCGCCTGCTTCCCATGCACAAGGTTCTGGGTTCAATCTCCAGTACCTACTGAAAAAAAAAAAAAAAGCCATCAAAAGAATACAACACAACCAAGTGGAATTCGTGTCAAGAATATAAGGATTGAGAAGTGACATCATCAACATAGTGACATAAGTCATTCTCTGGAAAAGCGTCCCCAGAGAATCAGCTAATAAAACGACAACTCCTACTTGCTTAGAACTCTGGAGGGGTAGAGACTGGACAAGAACTCCACAAACAATGACTGACCTGCTGGTCTGCTCCCCACCCCCTCATTTGTCCAGCACAGCTTGGGAGCTGCTCAGAGGCAACAGCCCAGCTTCCTCCCACTGCAGACACAGACTACAGAGCAACTTACAGCAGCAAGTCAGAGTCAGAACCCCACGCCTATCAAGGCACAGGGACCCAAGTGAGCAGAGACCCAGGGCAGACACAAGCTGCTGAGGAGTGCTGCATACAAAAGGGTCCCCAGAGGAGAAAAAAAAAAAAGAGACACAGTAGAAAGGTTGGCAAAAGGTAAGCTCTCCTAATCCAATTTCTGCCACCTACACACAAAACGGACTTTTCTAGAGTGACCCACCTTTCTGGACTGACCCCACTTGGCTCCCCAGGGCAGTATACCCTAACAGGAAGAAATTAGAGGCTGAAAAGTCTCACGGAAAGAAAAGGGGAGGGGTCACATTGAAGTGCTATAAGACAGGGCAGGTCCCAGGACTGTAAAGTGTAAGGAAAACATGGCACTGAGTGATGGAGAGAATTTAAACAAATCACAGAAACTGGGGAGAAAATTCTTCACAAAACAAACAAAATGGATCAAGATTCCCGGAGAAGGAAACAGAGGAAAGGATGCTTTCCCCTGGAAGTGAACCAAATGCATAAAAAGTGCAATCTTAAAAATTGTACCGCATATCCAGGGCAAAAATCAGATGAAGAAGAGCTGAGAAAATCTGATCAAACACATGCTATTCTAAAGGTCTAGAACAAGTTGGACCAAGCGTCAAAGAAGAGCCTTAACACAAAGCCAATCAACAATAAAACCCTAGACAACTGGGAGAAACAGAGGTTCAGAGTTTACTCATCAAGATAATCAGATGCCTAAACATCAGCAAAAAATTATAAGCCATACTAAGAAACAGGATGATATGGCTCAGTCAAGGGAACAAATTAAAAACTCAGAGGACACAAAGAATTTGGAACAATTAATCAAAGAAGTTCACACAAATCTCCTAAATCATCTCAAGAGATGAAGGAAAATATGCATAAAGAGATGAAGCATATTAAGAAGACAATGTGGGAAGCGGCTGTGGCTCAATGAGTAGGGCTCCCATTTACCATATGGGAGGCCCCGGGTTCGGTTCCCGGGGCCTCCTGGTGAAGGCAAGCCCGCCCGCACGGCGTGGTTAGCTGACCCAGCGAGCACAAGCAGCAAGGGGGAGATAAATGAATAAATAAATAAATAAATCTTAAAAAAAAAAAAAAGAAGACAATGTGTGAGCATAAACAAGAATTTTAAAGTATAAAAAGAAACAAAACAGAAATTATGGTGATGAAAGGCACAATAGTAGAGATTATAGATATACACTAGAATTAGAAACCATGCATGTGTCCCCAGACCTAGTTTTTTCCCCTAGGTATGGTTTTTAGAATGCTGGTGATAAACTAAGCCTGATTTATTATATGACCATCCTGTATGGGAAAAGACTGTAACTTTGGGTATCTTTGGTCAACCTCGGGAGATATAGCAGGGGGACGGATGTGGCTCGGGTGTTTGGACGCCCATCTCCTATATGGAGGGACCTAGGTTCGATCCCTGGGACCTCCTGGTAAAAATTTAAAAAAAGAAAAATAGAGGGGGACGGATGTGGCTCAAATGGTTGGGCGTCCGTCTCCCATATGGAGGGACCCGGGTTCGATCCCTAGGACCTCCTGGTAAAAAAAAAAAGAAAAATAGAGAAGGCGCATGGGCCACCAGGGCCTGTGCGCGGGCACGCCGCCAAGCCCTGCAAGCCACACAGCAAGATGATGACGTAACGGGAGGGTGACACAAGGGAAAGCCAAGACGAGACGCACCGAAAAACCAGGAGCTAAGGTGGCACAGGCAGTAGGACACCTCTCTCCCACATTGGAGGTTCCAAGGATCGAATCCCAGTGAAGACAGGAGGAGAAGGATAAGGAAAGGGCAGGAAACGGACACAGAGTCGCCCAGCGAATGGACACAGAGACAGCAAAAATGGGGAGGGAGGGTCAAAATGATAAAAGTAAATAATTAAATAAGTAAATCCTTAAAAAAAATTATTAAAAAAAAACCACGGGGGACGGATGTGGCTCAAATGGTTGGGAGTCCATCTCCCGTATGGAGGGACCCGGTTCGGTCCCCAGGACCTCCCAGTAAAAAAAATAAATAAATAAATAGAAAATACACTAGAGGGAGTGGGGAGCGGATGTGGCTCAAGTGGTTGAGCACTTGCTTTCCACATGGGAGGTCTCAGGTTCAATCCTTGGCCCCTGATACCTAAAAACAAACAAAAAACACTAGAGGTATACAATAGCATATTTGAACAGACAGAAGAAAAAGACTCAACTAACTAGAAGACAATTGAAATCTTACAGTGGGAAGAACAGATAGAGAAAAGAATAGAAAAAATTAAGCAGTGTCTCAGGGATTTGAGTGAAGTACAAAGCAGACAAGCATATGCATCATGGGCGTCCCGAAAGGAAAAGAGTAGGGAAAAGAGGCAGAACGAATATCTGAGGAAATAATGGCCTAAAATTTCCAAACTCTTGTGAAAAACATAAATATACATGTTCAAGAAGCTCAACACAATAAATCCTAACAGACCTACTCTAAGAAACATACTAATCAGAACGTCAAATGCCAAAGATAAAGAAAGAACTCTGATGTGATTATTGCCGACCTGATTTTGTAATAATCAGGGTAGGCTATACATTCGCTGTATTAGAAACCATGCATGTGTCCCCAAACCTAGTTTTTCTCCCTAGGTCTGGTTTTTAGAATGCTGGTGATAAACTAAGACTGATTTATTATATGACCATCCTGCATGGAAAAAGACTGTAATTTGGGTATCTTTGGTCAACCTCAAAAGATATAGCAGGGGGACGGATGTGACTCGGGTGGTTGGGCGTCCGTCTCCCATATGGAGGGACCTGGGTTCGATCCCTGGGACCTCCCAGTAAAAATAAAAAAAAGAAAAATATAGAAGGCACGTGGGCCACCAGACCCTGTGCACGAGTGCGCCACCAGGCCCCGTGAGCCACGCAGCAAGGTGATGAAGTAACAGGATAGTGACACAAGGGAGAGCCATGAGATGCACCAAAAAACCAGGAACTAAGGTTGCACAGGCGGTAGGACGCCTTTCTCCCATATTAGAGATTCTGAGGATCAAATCCCAGTGAAGACAGGAGGAGAAGGATGAGAAGAGAGGGCAGGAAATGGACACAGAGTTACCCAGTGTATGGACACAAAAACAGCGAAAACGGGGGGTGGGAGGGATGGATCAAAGTAAATAAATAAATAAATAAATCCTTAAAAAATGTATAGGGGAGGAAGATACAGAGATTAGTAGTAATACTTTGATGATGCTCTTTCATGATTTGTTAATAAATGTTTCACAACAATGCAGGGTGTTGGGGGCAGGGTGATGTGTGGGAGCCCTGTGTGATTGTTATACATGTTTGTTTTGTAAGTTCACGATGTTTACTGAGCACTTATAATTTATGTATGTTCATGTATGAATGATATACTTCAATAAATTGTTTAAAAAAAAAAAAAGAGAACTCTGAAAGCAGCAAGATAAAAGTGACCCATCACATACAAGGGATCTTCAATAAGACTAAGTGTGCTGACTTCTCATCAGAAACCATGGAGGCAAGAAGGCAGTGATATGATATATTTAAGGTAATGAAAGAGAAAAATTGCCGGCCAAAAATTCTTTATCTGGCAAAACTGTCCTTCAAAAATGAGGGAGAGTTTAAATATTCACAGGTAAACAGAAACCGAGAACATCTGTCAACAAAAGACCTGCCCTACAAGAATTACTAAAGGGAGTTCTGCAGGTTGAAAAGATAGGAAAGTGGACTGGAGTGGTGTGAAGAATGAAGATCATCAGTCAGGGTAAGTAGAAGAGTAAATGAAAAACCCAATAGTATTGTATCCTCAATATACAAATTCCTTTAAGAGTCAAAATACAATTGAACAAGAAAAAGACATATTTCCTGATAATAAACTTGCAAAATATAAAGTGGTAAAATGGTACAAAAACCATATAAAGAGTGGAAACAGAGGGATATGGGAACAGAGAAGGTGTATGCCCTTGAAGCTAAGTTGGTTATCTTTTAAATTAGTAGGTTATAAATACAGGTTGTGTAAAATGGTGCAGCCATTATAGAAGATGGTTTGGCAGTTCCTCCAAAAGCTAAGTATAGAACTACTACAGGACCCGGCAATCCCAATACTCAGTATACACCCAAAGGAATTGAAAGTAGGGCCTCTAACAGATAATGGCACACCCATGTTCTAAACAGCATTATTCACAATTGTCAAAAGATGGAAGCAACCCAGGTGTTGCTTAACCAGTAAGTGGATAAATAAAATGTGGTATTATTATTCAGACATAAAAATAAATGAAGTCCTAATACATGTAATAACATGGATGCACCTTGAAGACATCATGTTGTGTGAAATAAGCCAGACACAAAAGGATATAGTGTGATCTCACGGATTTGAAACAATCTGAATAAGCAAACTCAGAGTTAAAATTTAGAATACAGGTTACCAGAGGAAAGGGTGGGGATAGGGAAAGGGAAGTTAAAGCTTAAAATGTACATGGCTGTGGAGCAGATGTAGCTCAAATGGCTGAGCACCTGCTTCCCATGTGTGAGGTCCCAGGTTCGATCCCCAGTACCTCCTAAAAACAAACCAAGAAATGAGAAAACCAGCTCTCATGGGGAGTGGATGTAGCTCAGTGGCTGAGTGCCTGATTCCCTTATAAGAGGTTCTAGGTTCAATGCCCAGTACCTCCTAAAAGAAAAAAAAAAAAAAAAAGCATACAGCTCCTAATGGAAAAGACGGAAATGTTTTGGTAATGGATGTGGAGACGGTAGCACAACATTGTGAATGTAGTTAACAACAATGAAAATATATCTGAATATGATGAAAAGGGGAAATGTTAGGAGGCGGATGTGGCTCAAGTGATTGAGCTCCCGCCTACCACATGGAAGGTCCCACGTTCGGTTCCCGGTGCCTCCTAGAGAAGATGAGCAAGACAGTGAGCTGGTGCAATGGGCAGGTGTGGCGAGCTGATACAAAGGAGACACAAAGAGAAAAGACAATGAGAGACACAAGTAGCTGCGGTGGCTCAAGTGATTGAGCACCTGTCTCCCACATGGGAGGTCCCAGGTTTGGTTCCCGGTGCCTCCTAAAGAGAAGACAAGCAGACACAGAGAGTGCACAGCGAATGGACACAGAGAGTGGGTGGTGAGTGGATGCAGAGAGCAGGCAGCAAACGCAAACAACGAGGTGGGGGGGAGTGAAAAAATAAAATAAATCTTAAAAAAAAAAAGGGAGAAATGTTAGAATGTACATATGTTAACAATAAAATTTTTTTAAAAAAATCCACAGAACTAAATACACAAACTGAACCCTAAGTTAACCATGGGCTTTAATTAATAGTACAATTATAAAAATGTGCTATCATCAACTGTAAGAAATATTCCATACCAGTGCAAGGTGTTGGTTGTGGGGTGGTATATGGGAATCCTGCATTTTATGTACAATTGTTCTGTAAACTCACAACTTCTCTAATACAGGGGAAAAAAATTAACTTTTGTGCATCAAAGGATTTTGTCATGAAAGTGAAAAGACAACCTACTTAATGGGAGAAAATATTTGGAAACCTCGTATCTGATGAAAGTTTAATATTCAGAATATATAAAGAAATCCTACAATTCAACAATAAAAAGACAACTCAATTAAGAAATGGACAAAAGACTTGAATAGACATTTCTCCAAAGAGGATATACAAATGGCTAAAAAGTACATGAAAAGATACTCAACATCACTAGCTATTAGGGAAATGCAAATCAAAACCACAATGAGATATCATTTTACACCCATTAGAATGGCTACTATTTAAAAGAAAAAAATGAAAATTACAAGTGTTGGAGAGGATACAGAGAAATAGGAACACTCATTCATTGCTGTTGGGAATGTAAAATGGTACAGCCACTGTGGAAGACAGTTTTGCAGTTCCTCAGGAAGCTAAGTATAGAATTACTATATGGCCCGGTAATCCCACTACTAAGTATATATCCAGAAGAACTGAAAGCAGGGACTCGAACAGATATTCGCACAGCAATGTTCACAGAGGCATATTCACAGTTGCAAAAGATGGAGGCAACCCAAGTGTCCATGAACAAATGAATAGATAAACAAAATTTGGTACATACATACAATGAAATCTTATTCAGGCATAAAAAGAAATGAAGTTCTGACGCATGCAATACCACCGATGAACTTTTATGGCATTATGCCAAGTGAAATAAGCCAGACACAAAAGGTCAAATATTGAATGATCTCACTGATATGAACTAACTATAATAAGAAAACTCACAGAGTTAGAATCTAGAATATCATTACCAGGGGATAGATTGGGGTTAGAGTGGGGAGCTGATGCTTAATGTTTACAGAATTTCTATTTAGGTTGATTGTAAAGGTTTGAAAATGGATGACTGTAATGGTAGAACATTATTGTGAGTGCAACTAATAGCACTGAATTACACATGTGAACATGTTTAAAAGGGGAAATTTTAGGTTGTCTATGTTACTAGAATAAAAATTAAAAGATAAAACATAGGACTGGGAAGTGGATGTGGGTCAAGCAGTTGGGTGCCTGCCTCCCACATGGGAGGTCCTGGGTTCAGTTCCCAGCGACTCCTAAAGAAGACAAACAAGAGAGTGAGCTGGTGTGGCGAGCTGACACAACGAGGAGACCCAACGAGAAACACAACAAGCAGGGAGAGTTGGCTCAAGCGATTGGGCACCTCCCTCCCACATGGGAGGTCCCAGGTTCAGTTCCTGGTGCCTCCTAAGGAAGATGAGCAGACACAGGCAGCACACAAAGAGCAGACACAAGCGCAGACAGAAAGCACAAGCAACGAAGGGGGTGAGGGGAGAAATAAACAAATACATAAATACTTTAAAAACTCAAAAGCATACAATTGGATAACACAGTGAACCCTGTTATAGACAATGGACTATAGGTATAGTATAAGGATGTTCTTTCATGAACTATAACAAATGTATGCCACTCACACAGGTGTTAATAACAGAGTGGTATATGGGAATACACCTAAAACTAAAACAGTACTAGTTTAGTTTTCTTTCATCACTTGTAACAAAGGCAGCACACTAATGCAAAGTATCAACAATAGAGGGGTATATGGTAATGCTGTATTTTTTACATGATTTTACTGTAAACCTATAACTTCTCTAATTTAAAAATAAAACTTAAAAAACATAATATTTATATTTTATCTAATACTTTGTGTCTGGTTTCTTTTACTTAGCACAAGTTTTAAATTTTACAATTGATGGAAAAATATTAATGTATTACTATTTACTGCAAATATAGTTAAATTTACAGAGACAGAATTAGATTAGCGGTTATGTACAGCTGGGTAAGGATAGAAGGATTGACAGGTGACTGCTAAGGGGTAGGGGATTTTTATTTTTGGAATAATAAAATGTTCTAAAACTGACTGCAGTGATGAATACACACCTCTGTGATTATATCAAAAGCCACTGAATGTACACTTTTTAAAAAAAAAAGTTATTATTTATTTATTCATACCCCTTCCCCATTGCCTACACTCATTCTCTGCGTCCATTCGCTGTGTGCTCTCTGTGCCTGCTCATCTTCTCTTTAGGAGGCACTGGGAACCAAACGTGGGACCTCCCATGTGGAAGGCAGGAGCTCAATTGCTTGAGCCACATCCGCTTCCCTGAACATATACTTTAGATGGATTGTATGAATATATCTCAGTAAAACTGCTTTAAAAATATAATAATAGGATATATTTCACAGGCCTCTATATTGGGTATTTTAAATGAGGTAATCGGTATAAAATGCTCACACAATGCCTAGAACATAGACTCTCTCAATAAATGCTGGCTACTATTGTTAAAAAATTTTAAAAGTACAAATATAAAAAAGTGCTATCATCAACTGTAACAAATGTTCCACACCAATGTGAGGTATTGGTGGTGGGGTAGTGTATGGGAATCCTGTATCTTAGGTATGATTGTTCTGTAAACCTACAACTTCTCTAATAAAAAAATTTTTTTTAAATAATGCAAGGATTGTCAAGTATTATAAAACTATTAATATAATTTACCATTGTGAGACATGAAACAAGAAAAATAATATAATCATCTCCACTGATGATAAAGGCATTCAGTAAAATTCAATATTCATTAAGAAAACTCTTAATAAAATAGAAATAGATGAGATGAATGAAGAACACAATACACCAAAACTTAAGCAATGAAACTAAAGCAGTGGTTGAAGTGAAATTTACAGTTGTAAATGCCTATATTAGAAAATAAGAAACATTTAAAATAATCAATCTACATTTCCATTTTAAGAAACTAAAAAAAAGGGCAAATTAAATCTAAAGCAAACAGAAGGAAGGAAAAAAATAACTATTAGAGCAGAAAGAAATGAAATAGAAAAAAAAAAAAAAAAAAAAGAGAGAGAGAGAGAGAGAAACCAATGAAACCAAAAGTTGGTTCTTGGAAAAGACCAATAAAATCAGCAAATCTTTAGTTATCATGACCAGGAAAAAAAATAGATACTTTAACCTAATAAAATACACACAGCACACATTTTTCTCCACTTAAGTCCAAAAGCCAGTATCATACCCAATGTAAAATACTGAAAATATTCTCATTAAAGTGAGGAATATGACAAAGATGTCTAATTTTACCACTATTTTTTTGGCACTCTTTTGAAGGAAATAACCAATTATATAAAAGGAATAAAACTTGCAAAGAAGCCAAAACTATCATTATTTCCAGGTGATATGAATGTCCCAGAAAACTCAAGAGAATGCCCCAGAAAACTCAAGAGAATTAACTATAACCATTATTTAAAAAATAAGAGAATTTAATAATAAAGTGGGTGACTGCAAAATTGATATACAAAAATAAATATCTTAAAAAATTACTCTTTCCTATATATAAATGAGAACCAGTTAGACAATAAAACAAGAAATACCCAGTTTATGACAGCAACAGTGACAAAAATTTAAAAAAATCAAATACTTAAGAATACACTTGGGGGGCGGATGTGGCTCAAATGGTTGGGCGTCCGTCTCCCATATGGAGGGACCTGGGTTCGATCCCTGGGACCTCCCGGTAAAAAAAAAAAAGAATACACTTAACAAGAAAAGTGCAAGATTTTTATGGAGAAAATCTTTAAAGGCTACTGAGGGTCATTAAGGACTTGAATAATTGGAATGACAACCAGTTCTTGAACAGACAGTTTCAATGTTATATATATGCCATTTCCTGTAAATTAATTTAAATTATTAGATTGTACAAGACTAAGAAGACATGGCAATTATGCAATATAAACTATAGAAACTGCAGAGAGAAAAAAGATTGGGGGAAAAAAAGAAAAAAAAAAACAGAGCCTTGATCTATAGAACAAAATCAAGTGGATAATATAAATATAACTTAAGAACCAGAAAGGGCAGGGGTGGGGAAAACAGAAAAAAATGTTTGCAGAAATGATGACCAAAATTTTTCCAGATTTGAAAATTATAAACATATATATCCCAGATGCTCAATGAACCCCAAGCAGAATATACACAAAGAAAATCAAATAAAGGCACACCATCAAACTTCTGAAAATTAAAGAGAAAAGAGAAAATATTAAAAGCTGGAAGAACTTTTGTGCATCAAAGGGCATTATTGACAAAATGAAAATACAATCTACAGAATGGAAGCAAATATTTGGAAATCACATTTATCTGATAAGAATTTAATGTCTAGAATATATAAAGAACCCCTACAACGAACAACGAACAGATGAACGGATAAACAAAATGTGGACTATACACACAATAAAAGAAGAGTGAAGTTCTGATACAAGCTACCCAGTACCTCCTAAAAAAAAAAAAAGAGTGGGGGGAGCAGGTATAGCTCAGTGGTACCTCCTAAAAATAATAATAATAATAATAATAATGTGGGAATAAGGGAGTAAGTAGTAGAAGGGGGGGATGCTGATGAAACAAGATTGGCCATGAGTTGATCATTGTTAAAGCTGGATGAGGGATATATAAGGAATATTCTACTATTCTACTTATGGTATGTTTAAAATTCTAAAACACATCCACATCTAAACACACCACAGAGAAAATACAAACCCTAGAAAATAAGGAGGTCAAATGCAAAATAACGTACCTACAATGTTACAACAAATATATTGACCAAAATTTTCTCAACAGCAACAACAGAAGCCAAAAGACAGGGTTATAACATCTTCTAGTGCTGTCTGAAAAATATCTGAGGGGAAACGGATGTGGCTCAGGCAATTGGGCGCCCGCCTCCCACATGGAAGTTCCTGGGTTGGTTCCCTGTGCCTCCTAAGAAGATGAGCCGCAACGAGTCGGGAGATAACTTTTTCAGCTCAGAAGATATTTGGGGTATAATTGTAAAAATTTGGTTATGGACTAGATATTAGATATTATTAGGGAATTATTGTTAATTTTCTTAGAGGTTGGTTTCAATTAAGCAGGAAAATGTCCTTAAGTCTAAGAAGCTGCATAGTAAAGTATCTAGGAGTAAAGTATTTTGTAATATGCAATATAAATGGTTTAGGAAAAAGAAGTATATACACATGTATATACAAAAACACACAAAAATAAAGCA
Organism: Tolypeutes matacus; assembly: GCA_026826555.1. Taxonomy (NCBI): domain Eukaryota; kingdom Metazoa; phylum Chordata; class Mammalia; order Cingulata; family Chlamyphoridae; genus Tolypeutes; species Tolypeutes matacus. Next base: position 262,350 of record JAKSZT010054153.1, on the reverse strand, counting down.
TACATAGAAAAATGAAAATTGTTGAACTAGGTAGATTGGATAATATACAGGTTTACTGTACTAGTCTTTCAATTTTTCTTTATTTTTGAAATAAAAAGTTGGAAGGAAAAAAGAACTTTTAAAAAATCCACACAATTGCACATTTAAAAAATATAAGTAGAGTTAATTCATCCTAATTATCCTAACACATCTCTTCTAAAGTTAAGATAGCTAGCATATTTTTTTTAACTATTTCACACATTCATTTAACCTTATACAACACATACCACATCAAACAACAGATTGGCATATTAGTTTCAACTGGGTCAAATTTTTTAAATTGCATTTTAGATGTTTACGTACACCTGTCCTTCACATTTAAAAAAAAAAAAAAAAAAAAAAAAGAGTACAAAATGCATTTTTGTTCATTTTATGGAACACGAATAGTTTACTGTTTGAAATTACCATTAAGTTATGTAAGTTTTTTGGTTTTCAGTAGGGCATATTGCTGGTAATACTTTTAATTTGTTTGATGCCAAATTGTTGGTCAAGCAACCACCTCTATTATGACCTATTCTATTGGAAAACCTTGTTTTATAATATTTTTGGAAAAATAATGAAGGGGAAGTAGGGAATGTCTGATCAGAGCTCATTAGTTTGATAAGAGAAAAATTATTATATTCTTGAAGTATGTCCTTATCCAATTTTCACTCCTTTGATTATTACATGTCTATCATATTTTTTTAAAAATGCCAAAAGTGGAAAAGGAGATGTAATTTCATGCTATAAATTTTTCTCTTGGATAAAGGAAGTTTTCTACATACTTCTCTCAGTGAAAAAGTAAAGCATTGGGGGGCGGATGTGGCTCAAATGGTTGGGCATCCGTCTCCCATATGGAGGGACCTGGGTTCGATCCCCGGAACCTCCCGGTAAAAAAAATAAATAAAAATAAATAAATAAATTATTTTTTCCCCTCTCATTTACACATTTCCATGAAAAACTCCAAACTGATTCTATACTGCCAAATCCATTTGCTTAATGTTCACTACCTCCATGCTTAAAATAAAAGGTGCATTCACAGGACTGAGGACTGGCTGTCTACTCAGATTTAAAACTGATCAAGAAAATAAGGGCTCTTTCTCATTAACTAAAATAGGAATTAAACTGGAATATTGATTTAAAGACAAGAATTTGTTATTTAAAATGCAAGAGAATAATATATAAACTTTATTATGCTAACCAATTGCTCGCTTCCTTTCGCTGAAACCAAAATTTTAGCCCACACATACCTGTGGAACCATTGCAACCCTCTGGTTTCTTTTAGGTGACCTTGTATTTATTTGTCTGTCATCCTCATCAGAAAAGAGTCGACTTCGTTTTGAATTTCTGAAAGGCTATGATAGAAAGTTTTTTATTTAATGAAAAAGCTGAACACTGCCCTCTTTTGTTCCAAAGTACAATTCTATTTTTGGAAAATATCGCTAACTCTGGATTATCAGTAGTATGGAAGGAGGAAGTATGGGTAATATAAAGTACACAATGACAAATTTAAATAATCTTAGATTTAGAAAGCAATAAGATACATTTGTGCAATTTACTTAATAATGACACACCTCACTATGATTAAATTAAAACTAAAATCCGTATCTCCTTAGTACACTGGCAACTTTGGATGGTGAAGATAGGAAAACAAGTTCTGGAAATTCCAGTTCACATTATGTTGGGGTTTGGGTTAATACCAGTTGGGTGCATCATATGCTGTGTCTGCAGTAGGGCTGAATTGGGGAAAAGATACCAGATCACTCTAGAACAGTAAGCCTAAATGTATATAATAATATACTAGAGCTGCTGCCAGAAAGTGTTAACCAAGTTTCCATTTGTGAATAAAAATACAAGATACTTGATAAGTACCTGTAGAACTAAAAAAACAAAACAAACAAACAAAAAACCTAAGTACCAAAAGGACAATAACATCATAGACTTAAAAGGACTGTAACATAAAAAACCCACAGTCCACTCTAGATATAGAGGCTTCATTAACAGAGAGAATAATGGAAATAATACCCAATAGCACCAATATCCTTTTTCAAATCCTTCTCCCACCATTTAAGAAAAAATTTCATGGCTTTCCAGATGAAAGGAGATAGGTCCTGACTGCTTCACATGAGCTCGGGGCTCACAACATATGGGCAGACTCCAAATGGGTCAAGGTTAGAGGTATGGACTCCTAGAATTAAACCACCCAGAGCCTCAAGACTCCAGAGCCCTCACAGGAAGTCTCTTGTCCTTTGATCTCTCCTCTGACCCCAGGCACAGAGGAGAAAGGGAATGATGGTGGGGAACTGACAGAGTGGAAAGAGTCCCTGGCATTCACTGTGGCCAACTGCCAAGGCTACTGTGCCTGCTGCTGTCTAGTCCCACTCCAGGCTTGTTTCACACTTGACCCCCAAATCCTCCAGGCTCCATACTACTGCATCAGCTAAGATCTGGCTGGGCAGGGGAGGAGCAGAGGCCCCCAAATCGTTAGCCATGCCTATGACATGCTCACCTCTACTTCCCACCCCTAAATGCACTTACCCTTAACCTACATAATATTTTAATACCTTACCACTTACTTAAGTATCTTTTTGCAGGGACCAGAGCCATGTAAAATTTTTGCATTTTATAAAAGTATGTTTGGGAGTTGCTACTTTATTATTATTATTATTATTATTATTATTATTATTATTAAAGAACCCACAATTACTTAAGAAATGCTTAATAATGACAAGATAAACCACCTAAATATGATCAAATACTGCTCAAAAGCTTGAGATTGGGAAAAATCTTTAAAAATTATTTTCACTGTTCTATAAAGGAATTTTACATGACAACAATACACAGTTTAGCTATCGTTATTCTAAAGTGTAAGAAAAACTCATTCCTTACCATTTCCACAGCAGAGCCTGTGTTTCTGCCTTTCCAAACAGGTGTTTTCTGTAAAGAATTATACTTTTCATTCCATGTGTTAGATAAGCTTCCCTCTGTAATAAATAATTATGATTAATAAAATGTAAGTTTAGTTCAGTGGATTTCATATTATGAACACTGACTTTTCGATAACAGAAATATGTCTGAAATATACTGACTAATAATTTTAGTTTATTACAGATGAAAATTTTCTTCTGTATTTTTTTTTTGTCAAACTCCCTAAATAACAATGCATCTCAAGAGTATTAATTTCTACACGAAAACATTTGTGGCTTCTTTTATTTATTTTTGTTCTTCAGTAATTCCTCCATTCCAGTTTGCCAAGAACTGTCTCTGATTGAAAGCAGAACAACAGAAACACGGAAAAAGCTCCTTCTAACCTTGAATTTAGAACATATTTCTAAATGTTTTTTGCTTCAATAAGTGAAACCCTTGGTATATTAAATTGAAATTATTGTGATGTTTCTGTTTTCCTTAATTCAAAGAAATGTCTTTAGGTTCCCTGCAACCAGAAAAAAATCAATAAAGACTTAATTAGGGGAGTGGATGTGGCTCAAGTAGTTGAGTGCCTGCTTCCCACATGGGAGGTCCCGGTACCTCCTAAAAACAAAAGCAAACTACAAAGGGGGGTCGGATGTGGCTCAACTGGTTGGGCATCCGTCTCCCATATGGAGGGACCCGGGTTCGCTCCCCAGGACCTCCCGGTAAAAACAAAAAAAACAAAAAACAAAAAAGCAAACTACAAAGCAAAAACAAACAAACAAAAAAAATAACTCAGGGAAGCCAATGTGGCACCTGGTACCTAAAAAAGAAAAAAAAAAAAAACAATTAGAAATATTACGAAAATAAAGAGGCTGTGTTTAATACTTGTAAAAAGTGATGTGTTTATATAGAGAGAAATACATAGAAACCTGGGAGGAATGTACAGTAAGATTGTTATGTTTATTATCTTCTATTTGCTCATTAGCATTTTCCAATTTTTTCTACAAGAAATTTATATTACTTGTATAATTTTTCTGTTGTATTTTCAAAAAGAGAAATGGGTTTAATATTGGGGAAAAAAAGAATAATGGAATACTTCTTCAGATGTATATTTTAAGAAACAAAAAAATAAAAGAGATGGGATGGGATTGATGCTGCTAGGCGAAGAAATCAGGGCATTCTGGAAGGTAAGTGGTCTCCTCAAGTCAGAAGGACATAATATGGTAAACCACCAATCCAAAGCACTACCTAGTAATATCCTAAACTAAAAGTACTAATAACCCGTGAGAATGTCTACCTTGATTCCAAGTTTACTTACCTAATAGGATCTTACCCTAGAGGAAAACTACAAAGTATATTAAAAGGGTTGGGCTATTGTACGTACAGAAAGAAAATAGCAAGACTAAGGAGTATGTCTAACTTTTTTCTTAGAAAAACAAAAGTACTATCACTCTTGCACTATTATTTAGAAGGTAAGATTCTTAAAAAAAAAACCTATTATGCAAACATATAGCTCAGCATAGTTGTTTAATGAATGCCTTAAATCTAAATAAGATCTATCTATACAATTTAGTTAGAAAGTTCTCCAATCAATAATTTTAGGGGGATGGGAAGCAGCTGTGGCTCAATCAGTGGGGCTCCCGTTTGCCATATGGGAGGCCCCGGGTTCGGTTCCCGGGGGGAATGAATAAATAAATAAAATCTTTTTTTTTTTTTTTTTTACCAGGAGGTCCCGGGTATCGAACCCGGGTCCCTCCATATGGGAGACGGGCGCCCAACCATTTGAGCCACATTCGTCCCCATAAATAAAATCTTTAAAAAAAAAAAAGAATAATTTTAGGGGGAATTTTTCCTTAATGATTTCTAAGTACTGAAAACCAATTTTTCTTTTTTTTTTAAAGATTTTATTTATTTATTCATTTATCCCCCCCTTGCTGCTTGTGCTCGCTGGGTCAGCTAACCACGCAGTGCGGGCGGGCCTGCCCTCACCAGGAGGCCCTGGGAACCGAACCCGGGGCCTCCCATATGGTAAACGGGAGCCCTACTGATTGAGCCACAGCCGCTTCCCATGAAAACCAATTTTTCTATGACAATATATGAATTTAAATTTATTGTCAGTGAACAATACTTACAAGCTTTAATACATCAAAACTTAAAAGGAAAAAGTAAAATTATATCCAAATTACTTTAATGAATTAAATTCCTAGCTTATGCCTCATCTAAAATGCTACAATTCTTACCTTTTAAACTGACAAGGGCTTTTGCTGAAGAGCCTGCAATTAAAAATAAAACAAATCAATAATTATTTTATAAAGTGAGAGGAAAAAGAACTCAGTCTGGGGGTAAAAATAGATCCTCTTAGTTTTAGCAATGATAAGTCTGAAGTGATGGTTGAATGAGTAATTAGAAATAACTAGGGAACGGATGTGGCTCAAGCAATTGGGTGCCCACCTCCCACATGGGAGGTCCCGGGTTTGGTTCCTGGTGCTTCCTAAAGATGAGCAGACGCTGCAAGGAACAGATGCTGCAAGTAGATGCCGTAAGGAGGAGATGCCGCAACCAGCAGATGACGCAAACAGCAGGGAGTGGAAGTGGCTCAAGCAGTTGGGCACTCGCCTCCCGTATGGAAGGTCCTGGGTTCGGTTCCCAGTGCCTCCTAAAGAAGACAAGCAGACAGACAAGGGAGCTATCTTGGGAGATGGGAATAAATTTTTTTTTTTAATTACAGCATTAAAAAAGAAAAAAGAAAAAGTCGGGACTTGGGAATTGTCCTGAGTGACATTGCAACGACAGATATAGGCTATTTTATATCATCATATAACATGCAGAACTGTGCAGGAGAGAGTGTGGTCTACAATGTGAACTATGGCCCATGCTTTGTGGCAAAGCCCCAGGATGTGTTTATCAATTGCAATTAATGTGCCACACTAATGAAGGATGTTTATGTGGGAGGGTGTAGGAGGTGTGGCGTATGGAAATCCCTATATTTTTTGTGTAACATTTATGTAATCTAAGTATCTTTTTAAAAAAATAAAAATAAATAAATAAATAAAAAGAAAGAACTAGCAGGCAATTTGAGCTACAAAATAGAGCTCAGGTAAAGAACTGGAGAGAGACATTTGGGAGTCATGCTGAAGTTGTGAGAACGGGAGACCTTTCCAAAAGAGAAAAATGTAGAAGGGAGGAAGAGAAAGAGTAGGGATAGAAGCAATTTTGGCTCTTCCTCCAGAAGTGTTCTGGTGCTAGAGAAGGAAAAGAGAAAGGGAATGGATGTTTATTGCAGCAAAGATCAGAAATACTAATGCAGTGGAGACAACAAAAAACAGAAATGACCCGCAACTGGCATGGCAGGTATTAAGTCCCCTTGAAAGTCCAGAATGCAGGCATGGGCAACCCTTAAAGATCCAAGCTGGAAAGGGAGTCCAGAACAGATAAGAAGGGTTAGCATAGAGTCAGAGGGGCTCCCTGGCTAGAACAGCCTTACACATATATTAGAATAACCAGGAAACACACCATAAATGCAGTCTGTATTCTTAATAAGGCTGCCCAGGGAATTCTGCTGTAGGCAGTCCCCAGACCCACTGTGAGAAACACTGGGCTACCGGTTCTTCTGTGAATAAAGGACAGGATCTGTGGGTGACGGGAAGGAGGCAAATCGTTAGGGAAGTTTTTATGAAAGGGGGGAGTGCTAACTTTAAAACCTCAGAGTTAGACATGTGTACTGCAAAGTTGAAGGCATTTGACAAATAATAATCAAGGATCTTAGGAAATAAAATAAAGAGGAAGAATATGAACTAGGTGCAAACACCAGGAAAGAGAGATAGATTCTCCTTGGTGTTTAATAAAAGCAGCAATGATTTACAACATATAAATGGGCAACAGACTTTAAATGAGAAACTACAGATAAAGGAAGGCAGTTCTGGCTATGAAACATTTTTGTGCATCTCAGGTCCTTAGACCTCAACAGATTTTTCCTCTGCAGGCCAGAATGAGAGGCCTGCAGCATAGACAATCCATCAGCATCAAAGCCATTCTTCTTTCACCCAATTCACTTGCCTAGATGTGAAGAACGGACAACAGGAAAACTCACCAGCTTCTTTATAACAAACTGAAGTTAAATGACCAAAGGCATTAAATAGGGAAAAAAGAGAAACCCAGCTCATTTGAGAAAAAGAGGTAATCATTCACTCATTCAGCAAAAAGGTAGAGTCCTGACCACATGCCAATACGTGCTTTAGGCACTGGGGATGCAACAGCAAGAAAAAGAGCCAAAGTCCCTGCTCTCCTGGAGCTTACATCCTAGTGAGCGACATACACACATTAGGTGACAATAAGCACTACAGAAAACAACAAAGCAGAATAGCAGGGCAGAGAGAGTGTGGTGGGACTGCGGTGTGTGCATGAGGATACTACTACTTTTATAAGAGATGCTCATGAGGAGCTTCTCTGACAAGGGGACATTTGAGCAGAGTTGAAGAATTTCTGCTCCATGAAGGCAGGAACCATTATCTCGTGGATTCTGAACTATCACCTCTAACCTTCTTCTACTTTTGTGAGGCAGTATAACACAGAGGTTAATAGTACAGGCCCTCAACCACCATACCAGGGAACCGAGAGAGCCTACAACTACAGGCAGGAGAGTCCCATCCATCGGCCATATGGGACTGAAGCCCCCTCAATTAGAGATGGAGTGGGCATCACCATCCCAGAGTCCTCAGGACTGGGGAATGAACTATGGACCTACTGGTATCCTACTATAGACTTATTGTGCTTCTAGCAATGGAAGAACTTATATCATTGATGTAGAGGCAGTGGCTACCGGAGGTTATGAGTTCAGGGAAAGGGAGAATGGGTATAATACGGGGGTATTTTTGGGACTTGGGAATTGTCCTGAATGACACTGCAACAACAGATACAGGCCATTATATATCTTGCCATAACCTACAGAATTGTATGGGAAAGAGTATAAACTACAGTGTAAACTATAGTCTATGCTTGGTGGCAATGCTCTAAAATGTGTTCATCAATTGCAATGAATGTACCACACTAATGAAGGATGTTGTTGATGGGGGCAAATGTTGGCAGTGTGGGGAGCGGGGCATATGGGAATCCCCTATATTCTTTTTGTAAAATTTACATAATCTAAATATCTTTTAAAAATTTAAAAAAAAAAGAGTACAGGCTATATGGGAAGCAGATGTGGCTCAAGCAGTTGGACACCTACCTACCACGTGGGAGGTCCCGGGTTCAATACCCAGTGCCTCCTAAAGAAGACAAGCAAGATAGCGAGATGACGAAGCGAGATGATGCAACGAAGAGACATGGTGAGGAAACACAATAAGAGACACAAGTGGGGAATAGAGGTGGCTCAAGTGATTGGTGCCTCCCTCCCACATGGGAGGTCCCGGGTTTGGTTCCCAGTGCCTCTGAAAAAAAAAAAAATGAACAGAGAGCAGAAAGCAAGCACAAATCAACAAGGAGCGGGGGAGAAATAAGCAAATATAATAAATCTTAAAAAAAAAAAAAAAAAAAAGAGTACTGGTTCTAGATGACTAGATGCATTTGAACATTGGCTCTGCCACTTCCTTTCTGTGTTACCTTAAGTAAACTACTTAACCTCTCTACCTCTCTGTGCTGCTGTTTCTTCATCTGTAAAGTGGGGACTGAGTTAATAATATATGTAAAAGTGCTAAGAACAGTGCAAATATAGAGTGTTTATTGTTAGAATTACTTTGATCAACCAAAAAGACCAATTAGGTTAAAATCATGAATTTCATACGCAGGTAAATCTGATTACATTAGAATCCTGCTCTAGCTGGATATATTCCTTCATTCATGCAGCAAATATTTACTGAATGCCTGCCATAAGCACTACTTCAGGACCGGGGCTACCCCAAGGAACAAGACCCCTGTTCTCACGGAGCTGACATTCTAGTGGGGAGACACACAATAAATAAGTAAGCAAAATTATAATTATAACTCACTGTAATTCCTATAAAGGAAATAAACATAGTGATATCAGTGTGTGGAAGTTACTTTACATAGTGGGGTTAGGAAAGGGTAGAAGAGGTAATATCTGAGAAGGTCTGGCCATGAGCAGAGCAAGAAGCAGCAGTAATGCAGAAGAAACAGAAGGTAAAAAAAGTCCTGAGGTAGAAATTAACTTAGAATATATGTAAGGACAGGAAAAAAAAAAAAAAAAAAATGCCATACTCTTGGAGAGTAGCAAGCAAGGGAAGAGTAGTATGAAAAAGGGTCAGAGGGAGCAGAGGTGGCTCAAGCCACTGGGCGCCTCCCTTCCACATGGGAGGTCCCGGGTTTGGTTCCCGGTGCCTGCTAAAAAGAAGACACGCATACAACAAACAGACACAGAGAGCACACAGCTAGAGCAAACAACGGGGGCCGGGGGGGGGCGGGGTAAATAAATAAATAAATAAATAGTCTTTAAAAAAAAAAAAAAAAGAAGGTCGAGAGGTAAGGTCGGCCTTATGAATAGAAATGAGGTGCATCAGTGACAAAAACAGAACTAGTACCTGCTCTGGTGGGGCTTCTACTGTAGTGAGGGAGCCTGATGCTAACCAAACAATCACATAAACAGACATGAAACTGCAACTTTTTGTGATGATGAATGCACAACATTGTGATTATACTATAAGCCACTGATTATAAGCTTTAGATAGCATCTATGTACAGCAGGGGAAACAGGAAAAAAAAAAAACACACAAAAAAACTGCAACTGTGACAGCAGCCACTAAGGAGTTATATAGTACTATGAGAAGGTTTAATAAGAAGATGTATGGGAAGCTGCTGTGGCTCAATCAGTAGGGCTCCCGTTTACCATATGGGAGGCCCCAGGTTCGGTTCCCGGGGCCTCCTGGTGAAGGCAAAAGCCCGCCCGCACGGCGTGGTTGGCTGGCCCAGGGAGCACAAGCAGCAAGGGGGGGATAAATGAATGAATAAATAAATAAAATCTTAAAAAAAAAAAAAAAAAAAAAAGAAGATGTAATATAGTCAAGGATGAAAGAAAACAGCTCTCTGAACAAGCTTAAAATGGGCTCTAAAGGATAAACAGAAGTGGAAGCAAGGGGAAAAAAGAGCATTTTACGTAGCGAGACTAGCACATGCAAAGGCCCTGGAGAAAAGGGATATTGATGAGTACAGGAAATGAAAAAGGTCCAATGTAGCTCAAAGGGGTAAATGAGAGGAAGGTCCAAAAAGCGGCTAGAAAGGTAGGGCAGGGCAGACCATGGAGGAGCTTAACTACTAAAAGGAAGATGACAAATTTACATTTTGAAGAGATCATGTATGTGAAGGAAGGGGTGATGGATTAGTGAAAGCCTAAAGTGATTAGAGCAGATAAGAAGTGGTGGCAGCTTGGACTAGGGAACGGGAGAGAAGTGGGCAGCTTTGAGAGACATTTGGAAGGTAAAGGTTACAGGACTGGGAGCAGATGCTGCTCAAGCCCACCTTCCACATGGGAGGTCCCGGGTTCAGTTCCCGGTGCCTCCTGAAAAGACAAAAACAAACAACAAACATCAAGCAAAACAAACAATAAAACCAACTCAGGGAAGTCGATGAGGCTCAGTGGTTGAGTGCTGGCTTCTCACATATGAGGTCCCGGGTTTAGTCCCCAGCCCCCCAGTACCTCAAAAAAAAAAAAAGGTTACACAACTCAGTAAAGGCTTAACTATGGGACATACAAGGGCAGGGAACATCAAAGGTGACCTCCAGGTTTCTGCCCTGCCATGTGAGTGCATCGGATCGGGCAGCCATTCCTTAAGACAGGAAGCACTGAAAGTCGCTCTGTCCTGGGGTGGTGCTGTGCACTAGATTCTGAGCCTGTAAAGTTTAAGGGATCTTCGCGGTATCTAAGAGGAGATGTGAAATAGGTAAGAGATGTCAAGTACGGGAGCTCAGAGGAAAGATCTGGGCTGAGGATAGCCTCCGTTTCCTCATATATGAAACCAAACTAGACTACTTACCTCAACTGAAATAAGGGTTAAAGGTGTAAATATATGTAAAATGCTTTGCACAGTGTCTGGTACATAGTATGTACTCAATAAATGGTAGCTTCTATTATTGATAACTGTATGCTGGCTATTAGCTAATATCTTAGCTAGTCCCCTTGCCTCATCTTGGCAAAGAAACAAATTGTTATTTCCAGGATCAAATTGAAATCACTTTTCCTTTTTCAAGATTCTGTTCTAGTATCACTAATAATGTCTCTTTCAATTCCATATAAATCAAGTATTTATGTATACTTGGTTTGTGGCACTGTGTGACAAGCCAGGTAAGGCAATCTCTGCTTTCAACAAAGCTGTCATCTAGCTAAACAAGATAAACACAATGTACCAGAGATGCGAGAAAGTAATATAAATGATTAGGTCATATAGTTTGAGAGTGCAGCTGCTATTTGAACCTTCAAAGAATCATAGTAAGTCCTCAATAAATGTTTGGTGATGATGATGAAGCAAATATTCCAAATGAGACTTATATTAAAAGCCACTTAAAACACCTTTCACTCAACAGAATGACTACAGTAATCAAAATAAGTCTATTTTAACTTCTAAGAGGTGATAAAAAAACATCTTTATGGCAAAGAAATCTCAAATTTAAATTAATTAAAATAAAATAAAATTTAAAATTCAGTTCCTCAGTCACTTAAGCCACATTTCAAGGGTTCTCCAGTCACATGTGGCTAGTGCCTACCCTACTGGACACCACAGAATAGAACATTTCCATTGCCGAGAAAGTTCTATTGGAACTTAGCACTGGCTAGGACAAATTTGAAACGAAAATACTTTTAATACAAATTTTCACCAGCTTGGCTTAACTAGAACTTCAACCTTTAATTTTAACTTTATAACACATCAAGAATATATGACAACGGGGGCGGATGTGGCTCAACTGGTTGGGCGTCCCTCTGCCATATGGAGGGACCTGGGTTCGATCCCTGGAACCTCCCGGTAAAAAATAATAATAATAAAATAAAATAAAAAGAATATATGACACCACAAAGAAAACATAATTGCCTGTATCTAGTTCTCATTTTTAAAGTCTATATGCCCTGTGCACTTACAGATTTTACAATGATTGAGCCCTTTATTTTTATTAAACTAAAACCCTCATAAATGCTATGTATACATAAACTGAATGGTGAGTGTGGACACAGGATCTTTTTTGGTATTAATTAAAGTAAAATATTTGCCTTTTTATGTAATTTAGGCAATTTAGTAAATTACCAAGGTAAGTTCCATTGTACTTAACGATGGAAATGGTGCTTTTACTTACTGAACACAAGCGAGCATGTATGTCCAAGGGATCCTACTGAGGGGAGAGTGAGCAAACATGGCCCAGTGAAGCAGTGCACGGGGATGGGAGTCGGGGGAGTACTGTGCATGTAGGCTGAGGCTGGCCGGTCCCCCGTGATTCTCCAGACACACACACCGGGGGTGGGGGCTACCTGGGCCCTGTGTATCCTGTCTGGATGATCTCTGGAAGGATCCACAGCCACCTGTGGTCCCGGGGGAAGGGGTAGCCGCTTGACACGTAAACACTTCCAGGCGTGGGCACAGCGGGGTGGGGAGACCGTGAGAATCACAACTGCCTGCAGAGGCAGGGGCTGGGCCAGGACCCCTCGGAAGCTGGGGCGAGAGGCCAGGGCTGCGACCCCCGCCCCGGCCCGGGGACAGGCGGTTACATAAGCCGGCGGGCGTCCCTGCGCGCGGGGCGCGTGTGCAGGCGGCGAGGACGCCCCGCGGCCGGGGCCGCTCGTCCGCACCGAGGCCGGGCGCCGGGGGCCGGGGTCGGGGCCGGGCAGCCGCCGCCTCCGCCCGGCACGCGCGGGGCTCCCGGGCTTTCGGTTTCAGGCCCTGGCGCTCACACCAACCCAGAAACCAACACACAGACACCATAACAAAGGCGGCGACGCGGCGGCAGCTCCGGAGTGGGAGGACCAGGAGCACCATGGCGGGACTGGCAGTCGGCCCACCCGGCCGGCGGAGGGCAGGCTGTCCGGCCCGGCCCGTGCGGCCCGGGGGCGGGCAGGCGGCGGGAAGAAAGGGGGTGCTTTGAGCGGCTACTCACTCTCGTCAGGCAACTGGTCGAGCTCCGCCATCTTGAACGAGCCGCGCCGCTTTTTCAAAGGCTGCCCGCCGCGGTGCATTGTGGGGCGGAGACTGTCTGCGAGGGAGGTTCGAACGCGAGCTCGCGGCGCGCGGGGTGAGGCGGGCCCTGCGCGGCGGGGAGGGGACCGGAGGCGCGGCCCCCGGCCCCTGCGGAGGGGAGGAGGAGGGCGGGGAGGCCGCGGGAGGCCAGGCCGGGCGGCGGGCGGCGGGCGGCGGGCGGAGGCGGAGGCCGCGAGGCGCGCTGTGCCCGCCCGGCCGGCGCCCTGAGGGAGTCGAGCGAGCGCCCCGGCCCCGGCCCCGGCCCCCCGGGCTAGCTCCCGGCGCGCGTTTCGCGTCTCGCGCTGCAGCTGCGGGAACTGCAGGCTGTTTGCTCCGAGCCGGAGCGGGAGCGGGAGCGGGAGGGGAGGCGGGAGGCCCCGGCGGGCTGAGGCGGGCTGGGGAGGAGGCCCTTGCGGGCCGGCGCGGGCAGAGGGGCCCCGTTACTCGAGGGGCCGCGGGGTAGGTTCTTCCCGGTCCCCAGAGCACGGGTTCCTGCCTCGCCCCCGTCCCCTCGGAAGGGTGAGCGCAGAGGAGGGCTCGGCCGCAGCTGCCCGCACTCGGGGTCCCTCCCCAGCCGGACTGTCGGAACCTGAGCCACGCGGGGCCTGGAAGAGACCTTGAGAGGTCGGGAAGTTAGTCTCTGAGGCCAGCCCGGAGAACTGTTCAGCTCTTTAATCCCTTCGCACCGGGTCATGTAGTGAGCTGGGAGAGAATTACAAAATGAATAACAGGCTTCTCGATGATACAGACAAAAAACCCAATAGGGACACTACAAGGTGAAAAACTACTCTGATCAAAATGTTATGAAAACACTGTACGAGAATTCATCCCGTTTTGAAAGAAGCCCAGGGAAAGATTTCACAATTCCTGTCTGTAACACTTTCCAGTAACAAACCACTGTTGCTTTTAAACAATTAATTTAACAAATATTATTGTTTCTCTTCAGGAATGTATTGGGGGAGGGGTCGGTTAAGCAATGAAAATACAGCAAGGGTGAATCCCAAGAACTAAAAAGTTAAAAAGTGCTAGAAAGACTGGGATGAGGACAGCACAACACAGAGGCCAGCCCAGGCTAAGGAGCTGGACGGGCTGCACACCAGCACAACAGAGAAGTCAGGTTAAAAAACTGGGGGTGTCATGTTTCCACTCGTGCCTTGGAGCAAACATAGAAAATGAATTGGAGGGGGACAAAATAAAAGTCCTGGACACCTCCGGGAGGAAGCTTGTGGCAGGTGCGATAAAGACGGATACCTGCCGGCACTAAGGTTGTAGAGGTTCAGAGGGGCCCGAAGGAGTGGGTTGGGATTGTGGCTGCTAGCTGTCAGGCACAGTCCCAGTCTCAGGCAATTCAATTCAATTCCTTGTGCCTCCTTTTCTTACCTACAAAATAGAATAATAGGGTTGTTTTGAAGATTAAATGAATTGATAGATGTAAAGTCTTGATAATAGTTCCTAGCATGCATTTTAGTCAAATGTTAGATACTGCTGCTGCTGAGGCAGGTTAGTATAGGGAAAGGGAAGACTTGGGTCACAGCTGAAGACCCAGCAGACAATATGGCAGGCAGACAACATGGCTATGAGACCCTGCCTGGAAACCTCCTGAGGGGAAGGCTGCTGGAAAGATCCCACTAGACCATGGGTTCTTAACCTTTTTTGTTCCATGGACCCTGTTGCCAATCAGGTGAAAACCACTGATGCTTTCTCAGAATGTAACAGCAGATAGTTTTATGACACTCAACTAGCTTCGAGTCTAACAACTACCATAATTTTGAAGTATGGATGAATGTAAGCAATTTTTCAAGATATACAACTGTAATGTGATATGAAATGAATACTATGATTTATTGCATACATTCATAAGTGAAGGAAATGCTAGATTTCAGTTAGAGATCAGAGAAAATAAAGATAATAAGTTGTTTTTTTTTCAATTCAAACTCATGGACTCCCTGAAATCTTTCCACAGACCCTAGGGTGTCCGTGGACCCCTGGTTAAGAACCTTTGTGCTAGACCCTGGCCAGATATCCTGTTTGGAACTCTTTCCAGGGTCTTAACCCTGGATACCTTCAAACGAAAGGCCTCACCATTGGCCCATGAGTGCTGAGAGGCAGGGCAACCAATCAGAACAGCAAACAGCTGGGGCCCCTCCCCAACATTATGAAGGAAGAGGAGGAAAAACTTTAAAAAGGCCTGAACTGGGGCCCCACATGGGTGTCTCACTGTGCAGCATGCCCACAGTCCAGGACTGTATATTCTTGTTTCTTAATAAACTCTACTCCCGTGCCTACCCTGTGATGTCTTTTATGCAACTTAAGCCAAGAACCCAGAACCCAGAGCCTTCTGCCAGCACTGCTATGACTATTTCTGGATAGGAAGTATTAGAGGGGTTGGAGGGACAAGATTCTATTTATCTCTTAAAGGGAGTGGAAAAAGAAGGACTTGGTGATTCACTGTGAGGAAAAGGGAGTATCATGGATAATGCCAAGTTTCTGACATGGGTAAGGGGGTAGTGGATAGTGCTGCCACTTACTGAGGTAGGAGGGGGAGCAGGCTGTGAGTGGGGAGGGTGAAAGTTCAACATTTCACAGTAATCCTTCCTGCATAGCTAACTTAACCCCTCCTATGCCTTCTATACACATTCTGATCTGCTCTCTAAGAGGGAAAACACTGGTCCCTGTGCTCAGCACCTGGGGGCTTCAGCTACTTGCACTTTAATATCAGTCTAGAGATGAGTTCAAGAGAAGACCACCCCTCTGAGAATGAAAAAATAGATATATACAGAACATGAATTAAGTTCGCTGAATGAGAGAAGCTTACTGATTAGTCAGCCAAACGGGTACTGATGCAAAGTACCAGAAATCTGTTGGCTTTTATAAATGGTATTTATTTGGGTAGAAGCTTACAGTTACAAGGCCCTAAAGAGTCCAACTCAAGGTACCATAAGAAGAACTTCCTCACTCAAAGTCATTGGCCATATGTTGAAGCAAGATGGCTGGCGATGTCTGTGAGAGTTCACCCTTCCTTCTTTCCTCTTAAGGCTTCATGGTCCCAGCTTCTTCCGATCTCAGCTATAGGTTGGCATAAGGCTCATCTCTCTCCCTGGGGCTTGTTTCTTTCTGGGCTCAGCTGCTCTGGTCTCTTCACAAGATCAGCTGTAGTCTGTCAGGCTCATCTCTCTTCCCAGGGCCACAGGATCCTCTGTGTGTCTACTTCTATGTGAGAGACTGTTTTATCAGCCCACCAAGAGGGCCAGGACTCAATGCTGAGTCGCACTCTAATGAAGAGGTTGAATCAAAGCCCTCATCTTAATGTAATTAATCAGATGTCTCAGCTAAATCTAAAAGGGTTATCACACCCAGAGGAAAAGACCAGCCTACAAGCATAATCAAGTATCTTTTCTGGAATCCATAAATAATATCAAACTTCCACATTCACACTAGGCAAAATTTTGTGAGAAACATCCACATCAGATCAAGATAAACCAGGTTCTGTCCTAAGGCAGTTTTCTCAAAACAAAAACAGAAACCCTGGGAAGTGGCTGTGGCTCAATCAGTGGGGCTCCCGTTTACCATATGGGAGGTCCCGGGTTCGGTTCCCGGGGCCTCCTGGTGAAGGCAAGCCCGCCCGCACGGCGTGGTTAGCTGACCCAGCGAGCATAAGCAGCAAGTGGGGGATAAATGAATAAATAAATAAAATCTTTAAAAAATAAAAAAAAAAAACAGAAACCCACAGCAAGGCTCCTATTAAATGAAGATTTTTAGGCTAATTTCAAATGTCAACTCAAAATAGGTTATGGTGTCTAGTTGTGTGGTAAAGCATTGGCCTGCTTGTTAATGTGAGGGTATGTAAGGTGGGATTTTCATCTATAATCATTTGATTACATCTACCATCAATGTTGTGGTTTGCCAGAGCTGCTATGACAAATACCACAAAATGGGTTGGCTTCAACAATAAGAATTGATTACTCAATGATAAAAAGACAAACAACCCAATTTAAAAATGGGCAAAGGGAAATGGATGTGGCTCAAGAGGTATGGCGTCTATCTACCATATGGAGGGACTGGGGTTCGATCCCCAGGACCTCCCGGTAGAAAGAAAGAAAAAAAAGGCAAAAGACTTGAATAGCAGCTGCAGGCAGGATAATCCCATCTATCTTATCCATGGGATATAAGCCCCCTCTCACTTGGAGGTGGAGTGGACATCACCATCCCAGACTCCTCAGGATTGGGGGACTAGAGTGGACTTAATGGTATTCTGTTGTAGACATGATGTGATTCAAGCAATGGAAGAAATTACAACAGTGAGGTGGAGCCAGTGGCCACTGACGCTTTTGGGGCAGGGACGGGAAAAGCAGTTGTAATACAGGTGCTTTTTCAGGACTTGGGAATTCTCCTGAGTGACATTACAGTGACAGATATATGGCATTTTACATCAGCATATAACATGCAGAACTGAGTGGGAGAGAGTGGGGTCTACAATGTGAACTATGGTCTATGCTTAGTGGCGAAGCCCCAGGATGTGTATATCCATTGCAGGTGACGAGCCACATTAAAGAAAGATGTTTATGTGGGATGTTATGGAAGGTGTGGGAGGTGGGGAACATGGGAATCCCTGTAATTTTTGTGTAACATTTATGTAATCTAAGCATCTTTTAAAAAATATATATTTTTTTAATTAAATAAAATTAAAAAAAAAAAAAAAAAAACACTTGACTAGACATCTTTCCAAAGAGGAAATACAAATGGTAAAAAAAAGATGTTCAAGATTATTAGCTATTAGGGAAATGCAAATCAAAACTACTATGAGATATATCACACCTCCTAGAATGGCCACAACTAAAAAAACCCAGAAAACTACAAGTGTTGGAGAGGATGTGGAAATAGTTAACACTTATTTACTGTTGGTGGGAATGTACAGGTACAGTGGAAGACTGGTGGTTCCTCAGAAAGCTAAATATAGATCTGCCATATGATCCGGCAATCCCACTACTAGGTATATACTGAGAAGATCTGAAGGCAGGGGCTCGAACAGACATTACACAGCAATGTTCATAGTGGCATTATTCACAATTGTCAAAAGATGGAAGCAACCCAAATGTCCATCAACTGATGAATGGATAAACAAAATGTTTATATACATAAGATGGGCCTATTATTCAGCTGGACCATGAGGACATTATGTTGAGTGAAATAAGCCAGACACAGACAAATATTGTATGATTTCACTAATATGAACTAAGTGTAATGAACAAACTCAGGGAGTTAGCATCTAGAATATAGGTTACCAGAAGATAGGGTAGAGAATGGGGAGCTGATACTTTCTTTGTGCAGAATTTTTAATAAAGTTCATTGTAACTGTTTGGAAATGGATAGAGGTGATGGTAGCACATTACTGAGAGTATAATTAGCAGTGCTAATATGTGGGTATGATTGTAGTTGAAAGGGAAAGTTTAGGGTCAGGTATGCCACTAGAAGGAAAGCAAGAGGATGAAACAAGGGACTGTAGAGCATAGTGAATCCTGTTGTGGATGATGAGTGTGGTAAACAGTGCAAATATAAGAATGTTAAATGAAAGAAACTAAATACAAAGTACTACATATTGCTTGACCCCACTTACATAAAATGTAAATATAAATAAATTTATAGGGATGGAAAAAAGCAATAAGAAGTTACTGGCTCGCAGTTTGCAGGTTGGAAATTAAAATCAAGACTTCAGCAAAGCCATGCTTTCTCCCAGAGTCTAAGAGTTCTGCTGATGGCAGTCCTCCAGGTTCTCCTACTTCTGGATTCCTCTAACTTCTGACTTCTGACTGTGTCTGAATTTCCTCCCTATAAGGTCTCCAGGAATACAGATTAAGGCTCACTTTGATTCAATTTGGCTTCATTTAAATAGGATCTTTGATGATCCTATTCATAAATTACATCTTCAAAGGTCCTATTTACAAATGAGCTCACACCCACAGGAAAGGGATTAAGGCTTGAACAATATCTTTTGGGGGACATGATTCAATCCCCAACAATCAATAAAGGAGATGGTCTCCTTCTCCAATCAGTGGAGGACTTAAAGGCCAGAACTGAGGATTTCAGAGGTCAGAAGAACAATTTGAACTCAACTTAAGCATTAGCTCTCACTGGAATTTCCAGCCAGCCAGCTTCCCTGGGGGAATTTAGACTAAGAACTTCAGTATCGCTTTTATCTGAATTTTCAACTTGGGTCCTGCCTTACTGAGTTCAGACTTGTCAGCCCCCATGATTGCGTATAAGCCAATTCCTTATAACTCATATATATATCTCCTGTCGATTCTGTTTCTCTGGAGAATCCTAGTACAGCCACTAAGTCATGAAAAATCTAGATAAGAATACACCATGAAAAACATAAACACTGGCCACATTTTAGGCATATCGGTTTTAATCATTTCTAGTTGCTTGGGACATTAATCAAATGTTGAATTACTTCTGCGTAAAGAGCCAATTGCAATTATACAAAAGTATTTTATAAATACTTCTAATAAATTCCTGGGAATTTGAGTTGGTAATGAAAACATAAAGACCATATAGCTTGAGAGCCTCAACCATAATTAGTTGAAAAGCATCTTAATTTTATTTAAAAAGAAAAGGAAGAAGGAAAGAAAAAAAGCAAGGGAGGGAAGGAGGGAGGAAGGAAGAAAGGGAAAGGGAAAGAAAGAAAAGAAAAGAACTTACAGAGTTGACAGAAACCTGGCCTTAGCCCTTCTGGTCCTAGCATCCAAATATGCCAGGGATAGTGATGGCACCAGGATCTGGGTTCAAATCTCAGTTCCCCTACTTCCGGGGTCCTTAACTTGTTTTGTTCCACAGACCTCTTTAGCAGTCAGGTGAAAACCACGGACCCCTTACTAAGTCCACACTCTACTGTGTATTATTTAGTATCTATCACACCCGCACCAACACGGCCCCACAAGAATCATGTTTTTTTGAATTTCAGTTAAAGCTCACGAACCCCTTGTTAAGAACCCCTGCCCTACTTCCTTAGTATGTGAACTTGGGCAATTTACTTAACCACTCTCAGGAGTTTTCACTTTCCTCCTCCCTTCATTGGAGGGTTATTATGAGGATTAAGTGATACAATGTAAATTAAGTGCCTATCAAGTTCTCTAGTAAATGTTGATTTCCTTTCTTTACTAGGACCCCTTTTTCACAACACAAATATTTACAAAAATGTGCCCAGTGGCTATCCTGGTAATGACATTCAGAAGCCTCTTAGTGGACTGTGTTCTTAACAGTGGAAAGAAGCACCAGGAGCGAAAGCCAAGAGATTTGGTTTTTAAACCTGACTCTACCATTTGTGAGCGCTAGATCTGATCGTGGATGAGTCATTGAAACTCTCTGCCTTGCTTTTTCCATCTGGGGTTGGGGGCCGAACATAACTACATGTCTTACGTAGATCACAAAGTGAGGTTGGATATGGATAAAATTGAGATAATTAAAGGTAAAATTCTCTCCATATGCTAGATATTATGGATGAAACACTCAAGTTGAATGGTGTTTAGTATTGAATGTAATGAAAACTAGTACTTATATTTTTATTAAAATATCATTTTCATATACCATAAACATTAATTCAAAATGTATCAAAGACTTAGATATAAGAACTAAAACTATAAAACTTTTAGAAGAAAACAAGAGTAAATCTTCATGATTTTGGATTAGGCAACATTTTCTTAGATATGACACAAAAGCACAAGCACCCAAAGGAAATATTTTGATAAATTGGACTTCATAAAAATTAAAATATTTTACATTTCAAAGGATACTATTTAAAAAGTGAAAAAAACCCATGGAATGGGATAAAATAGTTCTAAATCATATATCTGATAAGAGACTTTTATCTAGAATATATATATATATATAAGGAACTCTTACAACTCAACAACAAAAAGACAAACTCAAGTTTAAAAGGCCAAAGGACTTGAATAGACATTTCTCCAAAGAAGATATACAAATGGCCAATAAACACATGAAAAGATGATCAACATCATTAGTCATTAGGAAAATGCAAATCAAAACCACAATGAGATGCCACTTCACATCCATTAGCATGGCTATAATAAAAAAGACAGGTGATAACAACTGTTGGCAAGGATGTGGAGAAATTGGAACTCTCTTACACTGCTAGTGGGAATGTAAGATGGTGTAACCACTTTGGAAAACAGTCTGGCAGTTCCTCATAGAATAAACTTTACATCATAAGCAACATAAACAACCATAGAGTTGCTATATGACCTAGGAATATACCTAAGAGAAATTAAAACAAATGTTGACATGAAAACTTGTATAGGCATGTTCATAGCAGCATTATTCATTCATATCTGCTTCTAAGATTTTTGTCTTTATCACTGGTTTCTGTCAATTCAGTTATATTGTGCTTTTGTGTGGTGGTCTTTGTGTTTTTCTTGTTTGTGGTTCATTGAGCTTCTGTGTGTATATGGTTTATCAAATTTGGAAAAGTTTGGCTATTACTTCTTCAAATATTTTTGCCACCCCTCCTAACTCCAATTATAACTATGTTAGACTGCTTGATAGTGTGCTACAGGTAAGATTCTGTTCATGTTTTTCAGTCATTTCTCTCTCCGTGCTTCAGTTTGGGTAGTTTTTTATTGCTGTCTTCAAGTTAACTGATCTTTGCTTCAGCAGATATTGTACTTTTCAACTCTAGAAGGACCATTTGGTTGTTTTTTAAAAATATTTTCCATTTTTCTCCTCATGATGTCTATGTTTTCCTTTAAATCCTTGCACATATTTATAATAACTTTTTATATGTCTTTGTTGACTTTGTCTCCATCATTTCTGGGTCTATTATTGACTGAGTTTTCCTCTGGTTATGCATCACATTTTTCTACTTCTTTGCATGTCTAGTAAATTTTATTTGGATGCCAATCATTGTGAGAACTACTTTGTCAAGTTATGAACTTTTTGTCTTCCTTTAAAAAATGTTGGATTTTGTTTCGGTTAAGGGTTATCTTATTTGTGGGTTAGCTTTTCCTATAGAGCTTGTTTTTGGTCTTTATTAGGGTGGATCTAGAGAAACCTAGTATCTGGGGTAGTGTTTCCCAACCTTAGCACTTGTGACATTTTGGATCAGATGTTTCTTTGTTGTGGAAGGCTATTGTGCATTCTAGAATATTTAGTAGCATCCCTGGCTTCTACCCTCTATATTCTGGTAGCACCTTCCCAGTTGTAACAATAAATGTCTCCAGCCTTTGCCAAAAATCTTCTGGTGGGGTGTGGGGGTGGGCAGAATCACCCCTAGTTGAGAACAACTGCTCTAGAGCTATTTTAACCCTACTCCTAAGATGAGACCCTTTGAAGATCTTTAATGAATGTTCTGAGTGTCTAATCAAGTCTATTCACTATGGATGATTGGAGCGCAAACATCTCCCAGCACTCTAAGAGCTCTGAGCATTGTCCAACTTACATTTACCCCTAATTAATTTTTGCCTGGCTTCAGAGTTTCATGTAAGATACTCGCAGCTTAGTGTTCAGCGCAAGACTCCAGGGGACTCCTATGCGGATTTCTTGGGCTCTTTCTCTGCATAGCTCCTTTCTCTCGGTTACTCTGTCTTACAGACTTCAGCATCTTAGCCCTCTGAAACCAATATCTGTGCCTTCAACTCAATGAAACTGCCATGTCTGTTTAGGTTCTCTTTTCTTGCACCACAGCAGTCTAGAAAGTATCTCCAGGAAGAAGGTTTAAGCAATCCTTAGGCTCACTTCATTTGTTTCTCTGCTTAAGGATCACAATCTTGCACTGCCTGTTGCACAAAGTCTAAAAATATTTGTTTTACGTGTTTTGCTCAATTTCCTTATAGCAGGAGGGTGTATATGGTATCTGTTAATTTGTCATGGCTAGAAGCAGAAAGTCCCCTCAATAATTAATTTTTAAAACATTTCATCTACTAACACACCTTTTAATGTTCGTCTTCCTTCTTGGGCTCATTAGTCTTTTCTGAACACTTAATTAGTGAGTAGAACGAAGACGATATTTCAAGTAAATACTACTTTGTTTTCTTTGGGATTACCTTTTCTGAAATGTGTCAGGTCTCTGTTTTGTTTTTGGGTAATTGTATTCAGCCTTGAATAAATACTGACCATATCCATTATCTACTGTACCCAAGGTAGATATACCTGCATTTAAAATTAGCAGGTAAGCCAGACAGTCCTCAATTCCCTGACACAACCAAACAATCATCTTCCATCTGGGTTCCTTTGTAATTCAGAGCTGGGGCTTTTAGTTGGATATTTCTAGTAGAATTAAGTAAAACTGTGTTGTAATACATTTGATTATCAAATTATGAATAACCTTGTTGACATCTTGGAAGTAAAAAGTTGCACTATCACAAAGAAAAGAATCCAAATCTACTTTATTACATGCACAAATGTACAAGGGTGAGACCATCAGCATATTTTTTAGTTAGCTGAATACATTGCTAGAATTGCCACATACATATAACTTATACAATATCAATATAATCATGTATCAATTAGGGTTCAGTCAGGGAGGCAGAACTATGAATGATGTGGAATAAAGGGTTTATTATAGAGATTAAACCTTCTGCAGTTCTGGCAGCTGGTGAAGGAGTTTGTGGAAGATGATTGCCTCTGTGTCTAGTGGTCGGCCTGAAGTTAATGTAGGTCAGCAGGGCTGGCAAATGGAAAGAAGAAGTGAGGTGGGGTAGAGCAAGAACAAATTGGAACCTACCTGGATAAGCCGGAACCAGAGTCTGTCTCACACTGCCTTCAACCTCACTGCCATGACCTGCAGAAGAAGTTGGCGCCATTTGCCATGGAGTTGCCCATGTGCTTAGACGAAGATTTGGAGTAGGTAGAGGAGAAAATCTGGTGGGAGCTGGAGGAGCTGCTACCCTAGTTGCTCCCTCACCCAACAAGGTGAGCCAGCAGGTGAGGGACAAAGAGTGCAAGCTGCAGCAGCACCCGACACCCTAGAGCTTCCTTTAAGAATGTAATGGCTGGTACTTCACATCTGCCTTCCAAATCATGTGCAAATCTCTCTTGGGGCCAACCCTAACCCAGAACTATACCGGGAAAGGAATTCTGGGAAATGAATATCCACCTTAGCTAAACTGACACAATGCAAAACCGATAAAATCACTGTTAATGAGCGTTGGCTATGATGGAAAGAGCACAGGCTTAGAAGTTATGGTTAGAATCCATGTTCTTCACAGTTTTATGATGCTGGGCAAAAACCTCTCTCAATCCCCATTTCCCAGTTTGGATGTGGGCATAATATCTGTTCTCATGTGGCCTAAAGAGCACCTTGTGGTCTGGCCTCTACCTACCTTTGCATCTTCATTTTTGCATCATGTTCTCTCCTGTTCTCTCTGCTTCAGCCAAGTCAGCTTTTGTTCTGTGCCTCTTGTTTGCTATGTTCGCTCCTGCCTCGGCACATCAAAGTTGAGAAAGACTTACTTTCAGAAAACACTGCTGTTCTTAGAGTGCTTTGAAAGATCTGGAGTCTCAATGACTGGCAGCTCTTTTTTTTTTTTTTTTAAGATTTTATTTATTTATTCATTTATCCCCCCCTTGCTGCTTGTGCTCGCTGGGTCAGCTAACCACGCCGTGCGGGTGGGCCTGCCCTCACCAGGAGGCCCCGGGAACCGAACCCGGGGCCTCCCATATGGTAAACGGGAGCCCCACTGATTGAGCCACAGCTGCTTCCCTGACTGGCAGCTCTTGAAGGTTTTCCTTCAGTTTTTACAATCCTCATCCTTAAATAACTTGTATAACTTGGCCATATTATTGGTAACCGAGCAAAATCCTGACACCACCATAAGGGCCAGCAGTGAGGAATGGTTCCGTAATTCAGAAGCACCCAAGACTGGCTGCAGTGGCTTTGGCCTTACCACCGTGAGGATCTCGGAAGACTAAATATCCCCAAGTGTAGCCATTTCTCCCGAGGTCCTTGGGCACCTGGGCAAGGTTGCTCCTTGGTAGCTGGTCCAGAGGTGCCTGGGAGGAGGTCCCCACCTTGCTCCCACCTCCCTGTGTGGCTACAGGTGACTGTGTTTCAGAGTTGAGTGTTCAAGCTTGGCAGAAATGCCCCAAGAGTCACCGAGCTGGCATTTTCCACATGGTTCACCCCAAGATGGTCATGACTGCAGTTCTGACCCTCAGATGCATCATTCCTGTCGCTTTGTTCAAAGCAGCAGTTCTGTGCCTTGAGGCCCCACTTCACAGTGCTCCCTGGAGGCTGTTTTTCAGGGCTCCTTCAAGCCCTGCTCTGTTCTCTGGCTCGCAGCTACCTTGCCTCCACCTCGGTACACCGCTGTTGGCCCCCCTCTTCTCTCACGGCTGCTCCAGATGCCGAGCACTGGGCAGCCTCCTGGGCCACTGCAGAGCCACCCTGGCCACCGTGTGCAGACCCCATGGGTGGCATGTGCTGGGTTCCACAGCAGCTGGCATAGCTGGTCTAGGCCTTCGCACGATGTCAGATGTCCGGGAACATCAGCTCTGCCTGCAGCCTAGGGCTGTGCAGGTGTGGTATGCTACCTTGTAAGCAGCAATAAGACAAGGATTATTCGATGAGCCCCAGAGTTCCAGGAGCAGCAGGCACCCCAAGGGCTCGCTCTGAGCCTTCTGTGCCCGGTGACTTGCACGGAAGGGAGGAAGCATCGGGTAATGAAAGCAAAGCAACAGCGACAGCGGCAGCTTGGGGGTTGGCTAAGTCCGGCTCTAATCTTTGCCACTCATGGCTGTGGGACTATTCTAGTCACCCACCCCCATATTACAGACCACCCCAAAACTCAGTGGCTGAAAACAGCCACCATTTTATGAGTTCACAGGTACCCGGGCTCAGCCGGACAACTTCTCTGATGGTCTGGCAGATGGTCACTTCATGGCTGCTTCCGGCTGGCGGGCTGCTGGGGCTGGGCCTCTCTCCCTCTCTCCCTGCAGGCTCAGGGCTTCTTCTCCTTTTCCAGCAGGAGAGCCACGTTTCTTAAATGGGGGTGCAGGGCTTCCAACAGCACAAAAAACAGAAGCTTCCTGGGCTTTTAAGGCTGAGGCCCATAAGGGGCCCTGCGTCACTTCTGCTGCATTCTGTGGTTCATGTGAACTCAGAGGCAAGAAGGGACGACACAAAGGTGTGCATGCCAGGACCCGGGGGGACCATCAAATAACAGACCACCACGCTTCCCTTGGACAAGCTGCCTCAGTTTCCTCATGCTAGATGACGGGATCTCACACAGTGGCCGGCTTATACCTACTATAAATGGTGACTGCTTGCATTCTTCAGCATACAGTATGCTCTTGTGGCATCATCTGTTTCAGGCAACTGCCTCGTACCCTAGCCCCCTCAATAAATACTGCTAAAGGGAAGATAGTAATTTTGGATTCAGATGGTGCTGGTATTACATAACAGAATTTCTCATGTTTTGTTTTGTTTTATAAAAGTTAGGTTTGATTTATAATAACGGGTTACAGTAATAAAGGTTACAGGTAAAAAGTTGCACATAAAGCATGAAAAGACCCATTACACAAATGTACAAATCTCTATACAAAGCTCATATCAATGAGTTGTCACATTTTACAAACTAATTCACATTTTTAAAAATTGTGGTAAAATATGTATAACATAAAACTTGTCGTTTTAACCATTTTAAAGGTATAATTCAGTGGCATTAATGACATTCTGTGCAACAATGCTGTGCAACCAGCACTATCTATTTCCAAAATTTTTTCATCACCCCAAACAGAAACTCTCTACCCATTAAGCAAATAAGTCCCCCTTCTCCCCCACTCCCCTCTACTCACTTTGTGTCTTTATGAATTTGCCTAGCTATTTCATATAAGTTGAGCCATAGAAAAATTCTCCTTTTATAGAATAGAATAACACCCCACTGTTTATCCATTCTGTAGTGGACATTTGGGCTGTTTCCATGTTTTGGCAATTATGAGTAGTGCTGTTATGAACATTGGTATACAAGCATCTGTCCAGTCCCGGCTTCTAATTCTTTTGGATATATACTTAGGAGTGGAGTTGCTGGGTATATGGTGATTCTATGTTTAACTTTTTGAGGAACCACCAAACTGTTTTCCACAGCACCTGCACCATTTTACAATCCCACCAACGATGCATGAGGGTTCTAATTTTCCCTACATCCTCATCATCATTTGTTATTTTCCATTTTTTGCTAGCAGTCATCCTAGTGAGTATGAAATGGTATGCATTGTGGTTTTTTTTTTTTAAAGATTTTATTTATTTATTCATTTATCCCCCCCTTGCTGCTTGTGCTCACTGGGTCAGCTAACCACGCCGTGCGGGCGGGCCTGCCTTCACCAGGAGGCCCCGGGAACCGAACCCAGGGCCTCCCATATGGTAAACGGGAGCCCTACTGATTGAGCCACAGCTGCGTCCCTGATTACTGTAGTTTTCTTGTAAGTTTTGAAATTGGGAAGTGTGAGTCCTCCAACTTTGTTCTTTTTCAAGATTGTTGTGGCTATTTGGGACCCCTTGTAATTTCATATATAAATTTGAGGATCAGCTTTTCCATTTCTGCAAAAAAAAAAAGGCTGTTGGAATTGATAAAGATTGTGTTGAATCTGTAGATTACTTTGGGTAGTATTTTTTTTAAAACAATTTATTGAAGTATATCATTCATACATGAACATACATAAACAATAAGTTTTCAGTAAACACTGTGAACTTACAAAACAAACATGCATAACATCATACAGGGCTCCCACACATCACCCCACCACAAATAGTTTGCATTGTTGTGAAACATTTGATAACAAATTGAAAGAGCATCCTCAAAGTATTACTACTAACTATAGTCCATATCTTACTCCCCTAGACGGTTTTTTAAAGGATTTATTTATTTATTTATTTTTATCCATTTTTACGTCCCACCTGTTTTTGTGTCTATTTGCTGGGCAATATCTGTGTCCGTTTCCTGCACTCTCTACTCATCCTTCTCCTCCTGTCTTCACTGGGATTCGATCCTCGGAAACTCCAATGTGGGAGAAAGGCGTCCTACTGCCTGTGCCAGCTTAGTTCCTGGTTTTTGGCACATCTCGTCTTGGCTCTCCCTTGTGTCACTCTCCTGTTACGTCATCATCTTGCTGCGTGGCTCGCGGGGCCTGACGGGGCACCCACACACGGGGCCTGAAGGGTCACCCACATGTGGGGCCTGGGGCGCTCACCCGCTCGTGGGGCCTGGTGGCCTGTGCACCTTCTATATTTTTCTTTTTTTAATTTTTTTTACCAGGAGGTCCCAGGGATTGAACCCAGGTCCCTTCATATGAGAGACAGACACCCAACCATTTGAGCCACATCCACCCCCTGCTATATCAATTAAGGTTGATCAAAGATACCCAAAGTTAGTCTTTTCCCATACAGGATGGTCATATATTAAATCAGGCTTAGTTTATCATCAGCATTCTAAAAACCAGACCTACAGAGAAAAACTAGGTCTGGGGACACATGCCTGGTTTCTAATATAGCAAATGTTTAGCCTACCCTGATTATCACAAGATCAGGAGAGCAAGAATATTTGCAACTTTGGGTAGTATTGATGTCTTAATGATTTTATGTCTTCCAATCCATGAAATGGGCTATCTTTCTATTTATGAAGGTCTTTAATTTTTTTCATCAATGTTTTATAATTTTCAGTATATACATCTTTCACAACCTTGCTTAAATTTATTCCTAGAGATTTTATTACTTTAGATGCTATTGGAACAATATTATTGTTTTCTTAATTTCCTTTTAGGTTTGTTCATTACTATTGTATAGAAACGCAACTGATTTTTTTTTTTTTTTTAAAGATTTTATTTATTTATTCATTTATCCCCCCCTTGCTGCTTGCACCCGCCGGGTCAGCCAACCATGCCGCGTGGGCGGGCTTGCCTTCACCAGGAGGCCCCGGGAACCGAACCCGGGGCCTCCCATATGGTAAACGGGAGCCCTACTGATTGAGCCACAGCCGCTTCCCCGCAACTGATTTTTGTGTGTTGATCATAAACCCTGCAACTTTGCTGAGTTTATTAGCTCCTGTAAATTTCTTGTGGATTCTTTGGGATTATCTATCTATCTATATATGATCATGTTATCTGTGAATCGAGATCATTTTACTACTTCTTTTCCAATTGGATGCCTTTTATTTCTTTTTCTTGCCTAATTGCTCTGGCTGGAACCTCTAGTACAGTGTTGAATAGCAGGGGTGAAAGTACCTATCCTTCTTTTGTTCCTCAATTGAGGTGGAACATTTTCAGTCTTTCACCATTAACTGTGATTTTTTTTTTTTTAAGATTTATTTTTATTTATTTATTCCCGCTCCTCCTTGCCACTTGCGCTCACTCTCTGCTCTTTGTATCCATTTGCTGTGTGTTCTTCTGTGTCTGCTTGTCTCCCTTTGTTGCATCATCTTGCTGCACCATCTGCGGGCACGGGCCATCAGCTCTCCACGGGCGTGGGCCAGCTTGCCTTCATCAGGAGGCCTCCCATATGGTAGACGGTAGCCCAATCAATTGAGCCAAATCTGCTTCCCAGCTGTGAGTTTTTAATAAATGTCCTTTATCATGCTGAGGAAGTTCCCTTCTATTTCTAGTTTTCTGAAAGTTTTTTTTTTTTTTTTTTTTTTTTAATTGTGAAAGGGTGTTGGATTTTGTCAAACGCCTTTTCTCTGGCAATTAAGATTATCATCTGTTCCCCTCCTTCTTCCCTATTAATTTGGAATATTACATTAATTGATTTTTGTATGTTGAACCATCCTTATGATAAATCCCACTTGGTCATGGTATTTAACCCTTTTAATATGCTGTTGGATTCGATACGCCAGTATTTTGTTGAGGGTTTTTGCATCCATATTCATAAAGGATATTGAGCTGTAATTTTCTTTTCTTGTGATATCTTTATCTGGGTCTGGTCAGAATATTACAGGTCTCAAAGAACAAGTTAGCAAGTATTCCCTCCTGTTCTATATTTTGGAAGGGTTTGAGAAGGTTTGGTATTAATTCTTCTTTAAATGTTTGGTAGAATTCAGCATTGAAGCCATCCAGTTCTGGACTTTTTGTTGTTGTTTTTGGGATGTGTTTGATTACTGATTCAATCTCTTTACCTGTCATAGGTCTATTGAGATTTTCTATTTCTTCTTGAGTCACTTTAGGTAATTTGTGTGTTTCTAGGAATTTGTCCATTTGATCTAGTTTATCTAATTTCTTGGTACTATTGTTAATAGTATTCTGTTATACTCCTTTTTATTTAAGTATGGTCAATTACAATGCCCTCACTTTCATTTGATTTTATTTATTTGCATTTTCTCTCTTTTTTGTCAATTTAGCTAAAGGTTTGTAAATTATATTGATCTTTCCAAAGAACCAACATTTGGTTTCATTGTCTCTTGTTTTTCTAGTCTTTCATTTATCTACTCTTTAATTTTATTATTTCCTTCCTTCTTCTATCTTTGGATTTAGTTTATTTTTCTTTTTTAGCTCCACATGGTGTGAATTAGGTGACTGATATGAAATTGCTCTTATTTAGTGTGTGCATTTCCTTTTGAGCATTGCCTTTGTTGTGTCTCATAAGTTCTGGCATGTTGTGTTTTTGTTTTGACTCATCTCTAAATATTTCCTAATTTCCCTTGTGATTTCTTCTTTGACCCATTGGTTGTTAAGAGTTTGTTGTTTAATTTCCACATATTTTAGATTTTTCAAGTTTTCTTTCAGTTATTGATTTCTAGCTTCATTTTGGTTGGAGAAGGTACTTTGTATGGTTTCAATCGTTTTAAATTTCTTAAGAATTGATTTGTTGCCCAATATATGGTCAATCCCAGAGAATTATCTGTGTATACTTGAGAATAATGAATATTTTGCTGTCGTTGTGTGGAGTGTTCTATGTATGTCTGTTAGGTCCAGTTGATTTATAGTATTGTTTTAGTCCTCTGTTTCCTTACTGATCACCTTTTTAGATGTTTTGACCATTATTAAAAGAGGTGTATGGAAGTCTCCAACTACTATTGTAGAAATATTTCTCCCTTAAGACCTGTCAATGTTTGTTTTATATATTTTGGGCTCTGATGCTAGGTGCATATATTTTTATAATTGTTATATCTTGCTGTATTGTACCTTTTATCAATCTATAATGTCCTTCTTTGTCTTTTATAATCTTTCTTCATTTAAAGTCTATTTTGTCTGACAATTATATAGCCACCCCCATGCTCTTTTGGTTAGTAGTTATATGAAATCTTTGTCCATCCTTTTACTTTTAACCTGTTTGTGTCCTTATATCTAAAGTGATGTGTCTCCATTGATCAGTGGAATAGAATTGAGAATCCAGAAATATACCCTCACTATACAGTCAACTGGTTTTTGACAAACCTACCAAGTTAATGTTAATGGGAAAAACAGTCTCTTCAACAAATGGTGGTGGGATAACTGGATATCTATAACCAAAAGAATGAAAAAGGACCCCTATCTCACTCCCTATACTAGAATCAACTCAAAATGGATCAAAGACCTAAATATAAAAGCCAGAACCATAAAACTACTAGAAGAAAATGTAAGAAAACATCTTCAAGATCTTGTAGTAGGTGGTGGTTTCTTGAACCTCACATCCAAAGTACATGCAACAAAAGAAAAAATAGATAAATGGGACCTCCTCAAAATTAAACATTTTTGCATCTCACAGGACTCTGTCAAATGGGTGAAAAGGCAGCCAACTCAATGGGAGAAAATATTTGGAAATCACATACCCGATAAGGGTTTAATATACAGGATATATAAAGAGATGTTACAACTCAACAATAAAAAGGCAAACAACCCAATTAAAAAATGGGCAAAAGGGAGGCGGCTGTGGCTCGATCAGTGGGGCTCCCGTTTACCATGTGGGAGGCCCGAGTTCGGTTCCCGGGGCCTCCTGGTGGGGGCGGGCCCGCCCGCATGGTGTGGTTGGCTGACCTAGTGAGCGCGGGCAGCAGGGGGGGGGGATGGATGAATAAATAAATAAAATCTTAAAAAAAAAAAAAAAAAAGGGCAAAAGACTTGAATAGACATTTGTCCAAAGAAGAAATACAAATGGCAAAAAAAGCACATGAAGAAATGCTCAACATCACTCATGATCAGGGAAATGCAAATCAAAACTACAATGAGCTATCATTTCACACCTATCAGAATGGCCACTATGAAAAAGACAGAGATCCACTAGTGTTGGAGAGGATGTGGAGGGATAGGAACACTTCTTCACTGTTGGTGGGAATGCAGGATGGTACAGCCACTATGGAGGACTGTTTGGCAGTTCCTAAAGAAGTTGAATATAGACTTGCCACGTGACCCTGCAATACCACTACTGGGTATATACCCAGAAGAACTGAGAGCAGTGACACGAGCAGACATCTGCACACCGATGTTCAATGTGACATTATTCACAATTGCCAAAAGTTGGAAACCCAGGTGTCCATCAACTGAAGAATGGATAAACAAACTGTGGTGTATTCACCTGATGGAATATTATGCAGCTGTAAGAAGAAATGGAGTCGTAAAGCATATGGCAACATGGATGAACCTGGAGGACATTATGTTGAGCGCAGCAAGCCAGACACAAAAGGACATGCGTTACCATGAACCAAATATATTGTGTAACATATTGTATGATTCAAAAAATTTTTTATATGTATCCAGTACATTTAATTGAGAAATGTATGTTTGTTTTCTTTTTAGTTTTTTTTTTTTTTTTTTTTTTTTTTTACCAGGAGGTCCGGGGGTTTGAACCCAGGTCCCTCCATATGGGAGATGGATGCCCAACCAATTGAGCCACATCTGCCTCCCCTCTTTTTAGTTTTTAACTGTTTATGTTTTCAATTATTAAGTGTACAAAATAAAGTTATAAAAAAAGAATTTAAAAAACTCCTTAGGAGATATAAATAAATAAATAAATAAATAAAATGATGTGTCTTGGTTGTAAATAGCATATAGATGGATCCTGTTTTTTAAATCCATTCTGCCAATTTCTGCCTTTTAATAGAGTTTAATCTTTTTATATTTAATGTGATTACTGATAAAGGGATTAACTTCTGCCATTTAGATATTAGTTTTATGTATGTCTTATACTTTTTGTCGCTCAATTCTTCCACTACTGCTTTTTATCTGTATTGATTTTCTGTAGTGTACCATGTTGATTCCATTGTTTTTTTCCCCTTTTTTAATGTACCTTTTTTAGTTGTCTTCTTAGCACTTAACTTGGGTATTACAAATAATATCTGAAACTTAAAACAATCTAGTTTGAATATTACCAACTTAGTTTTGGTTTCCATAGTCTACAAACCCTCTGCTTCTATACCTCTCTGTCCATCCCCTTTAATATTGCTACTGTCACAGATGACATCTTTATACATTGTATGCCCATTAGAGTAGATTTATAATTATTGTTTTATGGTCATTTGCCTTTTAAATCATATGGGAAAATGAGAGAAGTTACAAAACAAACCAAAATACAATAATACTGGATTTTATATTTATTTATAAAGTTACCTTTACTAGTATTCTTTGTTTATTTATTTTTTTTTTGTTATGGCTTTCAGTTACTTTTTAGTGTCCTTTCACTTCAGCCTGAAGAGCTCCCTTTAGCATTTCTTTTTTTTTTTTTTTTAAAGATTTTATTTATTTATTCATTTATCCCCCCCTTGCTGCTTGTGCTCGCTGGGTCAGCTAACCACGCCGTGCAGGCGGGCTTGCCTTTCACCAGGAGGCCCCAGGAACCGAACCCGGGGCCTCCCATATGGTAAATGGGAGCCCTACTGATTGAGCCACAGCCGCTTCCCCTTTAGCATTTCTTGTAGGTCAGGACTACTGGTAATAAACACCTTCAGTTTTTTTGTTGTTGTTTTAGTTTTAGTTTTTTATTTTGTTTTTAAATCTGGGAATGTCTTCATTTTGCCTCCATTCTTAAAGGATAGTTTTGCTAGATACAGAATTCTTGGTTGATATATTTATTTCCCTTCAGGACTTTAAATACGTCATCACACTGTCTTCTGACCTTCCTGGTTTTTGAGGAGAAATCAGATGTTAGCCTTATCGAGGATCCTGCATATGTGATGAGATACTTCTCTTTTGCAGCTATGTTTCTGAATTTCAACAATTTGACTGTAATGTGCCTTGGTGTGGATCTTTTTGAGTTTATCCTGTGTGAAGTTTGTTGAGCTTCTTGGATGTGTATATTTATGTCTTTCCTCAGATTTGGGAAGTTTTTGGCCATTACTTCTTCAAATATTTTTTCTAGCCTTTTCTCTCCCACTTCTTCTGGAATTCCTATTATGCACAGTTTGGCATGCTTGATGGTGGTCCACAGGTCCCTCAGGCTCTAATTTTTTTCATTATTTTTTTCTTTTTACTCCTAAGACTAGATAATTTCATTGTCTTGTATCAAGTTTGCTGATCCTTTATTCTGCCTGTTCAAATCATGATTGAACCCCTCTAGTGAGTTTTTCATTTCAATTATTGTATTTTTTAGCTTCAGAATGCCTGTTTGGTTTCCTTTTTTTTTTCTTTTTTTTTTTTAATATTTATTTTATTTTATTTATTTCTCTCCCACCAGCCCCACCTCGTTGTTTTGCACTCTTTAGGCAGCACCAGGAACCGATCCTGGGACCTTCCAGAGTGGGAGAGAGGTGCTCAATCTCACGCGCCACCTCAGCTCCCTGGTCTGCTGCATCTCTTATTGTCTCTTCTCTGTGTCTCTTTTGGTTGTGTCATCTTGCTGTGCCCACTCTTGAGCGGGCCAGCACTCCTGCATGCACCAGCTCTCCGGCGCGGGCCAGCACTCCGCATGGGCCAGCTCTCCGCTCAGGCCAGCTCGCCGCGTGGGCCAGCTTGGCTTTCACCAGGAGGCCCTGGGAATAGAACCCTGGACCTCCTATATGGTAGATGGGAGTCCAATTGCTTGAGCCACGTTTCCCTGGTTTCTTTTTATAATTTATATTCCTTTATTGGTATTTTCATTTTGTTTAGACTACATTTTCTTAATCTCCTTTAGTTCTTTGTTCACGGTTTCCTTTAGGTAATCAAACAAATCTGTTTTAATTTCCTAGGATGCTTAGACAAATATCATGAAATGAGTTGGCTTAAACAAGGGAAATTTATTCATGCATGGTTTTGAGGCCGGGAAAATGTCCAAACCAAAGCATCATCAAAGGAACAGACTTCCAGGAAGATCTAGGATTAGAGAGAAACAGGACTCACTTCTCTCCAAGAAAAATAGCTAGAGGACAGCCAGAACTGGCCTGGAAAAAAAAATAACTAGGGTTTAGGACACCAGGAGAAGGTTGGACACCACCCAGAAGAGTGAGGGGCAAAGGAAAAGGATCTTGATGGGAAAACTCTGTGGGTAAAAGCTGCAGCTGCAACTCTAAGCGCCCATCCCCCCACCCTTGGAGCAGACAGTTTTGAATTCTGCATCTGACCAGCAGCTACAGACAGAGGGGGCTGTAGGGGTCCACCTCCCCAGGAAAGGGGATAGAGAGGGATGCAACCTAAGGCTGATTCAGCTTTTGGCCAACAACTATGCTCTGCTGTGTCCCATGAACCCTTCTAGGCCAGGTGGGGCCACACCTTTGTTTACCCTGGGAGTGAGCAAGAGATGAAAGAGATCCAACTCTCTCAACCCCCCTGCTTACTGACTGGGACTGGTTGTTGAGGACACCAAGGAAGTAGAATTATTTCCTACCCAAGAAAAGGGAGGGGACTGCTGGCAAAGGTTGGAGAACAGCCTCTGAGAAAGTTTGATTTGCAGAGCTCTTAATAGCCTCCCAGCAGGATCCTCTGTCACACTGTTGCCTTCAGGGTTGCAGCAAACACACGCCAACCGGGGTTTGAACTGAGAGGGCTGCTGGAGAGTGCCGTCTACTGGTGTACCAAGGAAATGCATGTGAGGAAATTAAAAGTAAATAAATGAGACACTTATTTGGGCCTTTACAACCTCCCTCCCCAAGACCCTTGGAAGCAAGTCTGCAAGCTATTACTGGGTCCATGCCTGAATTTCAGCAACTAAATAGGAATAATCCTAAAGAGCAAGAACAGGTTGAACCAAGAATCAAAGAACGGCAATAACACACAGCCTACCATCACTAAATCCCTACACAAGAGAGAGAAATGGAGCATCAGCGTAAACTCACCATCCTAATCACAGGCCTAGACATCAGCAAAAAAAATTACAAGCCATATCAAGAAAAATGGAAGAAATGGCCCAAGCACAGTAATATAGGCCCAAGCCCCAGATAAAAAACACAGGATTTGAGACAACTAATCAATGAGGTTCATACAAATCTCCTAAATCAAATCAATGAGTTGAAAGAAAATATGGCTAAAGAAATAAAGGACATCAAGAAGACACTGGGGGGGGCACAGATATGGCTCAAATGGTTGGGCATCCGACTCCCATATGGAGGGACCTGGGTTCGATCCCCAGGACCTCCCGGTAAAAATAAAAAATAAAAATAATACATAAATAAATAAATAGTTTGGGGGGTGGATGTGGCTCAGATGGTTGGGCGTCCGTCTGCCATATGGAGGGATCTGGGTTCAATCCCCGAGACCTCCCGGTAAAAAAAAAAAAAAAGAAGACACTGGGCAAGCACAAAGAAGAATTTGAAAACTTGAATAGAAATATAACAGAGCTTATGAAAATGAAAGACAAGATAGGTGAGATAAAAAACACATGAGAGACTTACAACAGCAGACTTGAAATGACAGAAGAAAGAATAAGTGATACTGAAGACAAAGCAACTGAAATTGAAGAGAGAGAAGAACAAAAAGAGAAAAGAATGGAAAAAAATGAGCAGGGGCTCACGGATTTGAATGATAAACACGAAACACACAACATATATGTCATGGGAGTTCCAAAGGAGAAGAGAAGGGAAAAGGGGCAGGAAGAGTATTTGAGGAACTAATGGCTGAAAATTTTCCAATTCTCGTGAAAGAAATGAATTTACATGTCTAAGAAGCACAACATACTCCAATCAGAATAAATCCGAATAAACCTACTCCAAGACACATACTGCTCAGAATGTTAAACACCAAATATAAAGAGAAAATTCTGAGAGCAGCAAGGGAGAAGCAAACCATCACATACAAGGGATTCCCAGTAAGACTTAGTGTGGATTTCTCTTCAGAAACCAAGGAAGCAAGAAGACAGTGGTATGATTCAATTAGAATATGAAAGAGAAAAACTGTCAGCCGAGAATTCTTTATTGAGCAAAACTGCCCTCCATATATGAAGGTGAGTTTAAAATATTCACAAACAAACAGAAACTAAGAGAGTTCATAAAAAAGTATCCAGCTTTGCAGGAAGCATTAAAGGAGGACTTTTTTTTTTTTTTTAAGATTTTATTTATTTATTCATTTATCCCCCCCTTGCTGCTTGTGCTCGCTGGGCCAACCAACCACGCCGTGCGGGCAGGCCTGCCTTCACCAGGAGGCCCCGGGAACCGAACCCGGGGCCTAAAGGAGGCCTTACAGC